>JAQBSW010006876.1:0-45168 GCA_029291075.1 Eudiplozoon nipponicum
TGCTTCTGAATTCGCTATTGGAGCCACTTTGGAACAAGAGATCGACGGAGTTCGGAAGCCTATCAGTTTCTACTCGCGTACTCTCCAACCAGTAGAAACGAGGTACGACACTTTCGGCCGAGAACTTCTCGCCATCCACGACGCAGTGCGCCATTTTATCAGCATCATTGGCAGTAGCAGATTTGTTGTTTTCACAGATCATGCACCACTAGTTAGCGCACTTCGAAACGCAACTTCATCTATCGCCAAGTACCCTGCCAGAGTGGAAAGACAGCTTTCTCGTCTAAGCGAATGGCAATTTGACGTCTTTCACGTAAAGGGCAAACAGAATTTCATTGCAGATGCCCTGTCTAGGCCAGACGTCTCTCTACAACCACCTTCACCGTCACCATTCACTGTCAACTCCGTGGCGCTCAGTGAACCTGCACTAACGCCAACTCTCCTGCGAACTGAACAACGCGGTGACATTCACATTCAAAGATCAATAGCCCGTCACCCAACCAAGTTCATATGCCGTCTGTGGGAAGGCTTACCAATTGTTTACTTCACGGGTACGCAGCCCAACAAACCAGTTCTGCCGACCAGCCTTCACAGAAATGTTTTCGATTCAATTCACTCAATTTCTCACCCAGGAAGCGACTGTCCGAATTCTTACAGATCGTTTCTGGGGTCACAGACTTAGGCAGAATGTTAAACGATGGGTCTCAGAGTGTGCTATTTGTCAGAAAAACAAGATCACACGACACACTCGTTCTAAGTTGCAATATTTTCGGTCTACTTCTCGCCTAGCCATCGTCCACATCGACATAGTTCATCTGACAAAAGTTCAAGGTTTCAGCTACCTTCTAACTATGATCGATAGATTTACACGGTGGCCTGCGGTATTACCTCTTAGCACCATTTCTGCAGACGAAGTAACTAACGGTTTTATCTCTGCATGGATATCAAATTATGGTGTTCCCAATGAGGTCATCACGGACAGAGGCACTTGCTTCTCATCTGATCGTTTCAAAACCACCTTGCGGTACATGGGATGCATCTTACGCCAGACGACTGCCTACCATCCCCAAGCTAATAGCATGGTAGAGAGAATGCATAGGGAACTCAAAGCAGCTTTAGCATCCTCGTCCATTAATGGCAACTGGGTCGATGCACTACCTTTAGTTCTACTGGCCATGCGTTCCCGTACTCGTGAATCCATTAAAACGTCTGCGTCACAGCTCTTGTATGGCATGAATCTACGCTTGCCTAGTCAGCTCCCACGTCTACTACCGGCACAAGATGACCCACAAGACGAAGCTACCCGCCTTCGTATTCATTTCGGTAACATGTCCGAACAGCAGCCGAGACACACGCCTCGTCCAGTCTTCGTTCACCCACAGCTCCACGGCTGCAAGAGAGTACTCGTTCGCAACAATACTGCTGTTGCACCACTACAACCCAAGTATCGCGGTCTTTACCCGATTTTACTCAGACAGCCAAAATACTTCATCATTATGCAAGGCGCTACACCGACATCAGTAAGCATAGACAGGTTAAAACCATTTATCGAACCACCTGATCCTGAGAGCGTTCAACCTTCTACACACGTCTCAGGCTTCGTCTGCCCACAATCTCAACCTGCTTTGTATAACGCGTAATTAATTTTTTTTAAACATTAACATTTAACTATAAAAATTTTTTTTAAAACTTTACGTTAATTTTTAGTAATTGTCTCACGTGGCATAACCACCTGTTCTTAGCTAACAATTGTGTAGCATTTTTGAACAGTTCTTTGGTATTATACCATCTCTGAGGCAATGTTCGTGTACATATTTTATGCAATTACCTTTGATTTTAATGTATATATATATTTTACATTATAATGTATTTCTCACACATGACATTACACTGCCTATTTTGGTATGACCAGACACTTAGAGCTAACGCTTTCGTGTAGCAACACTAAGTAGTGATCAGCTTCATATCATGGTACAGGCCACTTTCAATACATATCTCAACTTTATCTATTTCACAAAGACCACTCTACAAATGTCATGACTACAACGTCGAGCACTCAAGCTCCTTTGGTCGTATACAAACACATTGACAACGATCCAACCTGCTTAGGTTTCAACTTAAACCTGGCAAATTCAGAGGCGATTTACCTCGAAACCTTCACGCTGCGGCTCCAAATACTTACACTGCTCTATTTTGCCTCACGTGCTATGACCGTCCACTAGAGCTAACAATTTGTGTAGCAATCCCTAGTGGTTACCTGGAATCATATCATTGTTGAAGCAATCAACAAGCATATTTAAGCCCAGCACTTATGGTTCATCATATTTTCCTTAACTTGGTTCGAACTCTGTCATGCATTTCTTATCTAGCCTCGCAGAGAGGAATATTTATTCTTTTTTTTTCAGAGAGGAAAGTGTTGTAACGACACAAATCAATCGGTGACATATTGCGTAAATAAATTCAAATCTATTTACGTTGCACCAATGAGAAAAAAGCAAATTGCCGTTTAACCACGTTAAACGACGTTTAACCAATAGTATGCAAGAACACATTGCATGCTATTTAAGCACGGTAATTTACCATGCAAGTCAGTTGTGACATTTGCATTCTACCTGCTACGCGTATTTGCTTGATCGGCTGTCAGCGCATATTGCACTTTACCGGTTGTCAATCCCTACTCGTCTTGATGCGAGATACCGGAGAGACGAGCCAATTGAGTGCAGGACCTGCAGGACACCATCCACAACACGATCACAGCTCAACCAGAACCTGCTCAACAGAGTCACCAAGGCTCTAGGACATCTCACTTCAGGCTACTTAAGAACGCATTACCCGGCCCTCTTAAGGGCCCCCATATCAGTAACTAATCTCTATTCAGAGCACATTAACCGAGTTTGTAACGTCGTACGGCATTTACTTGAAGCCGGGGCGTTTACACAATCAACGTAATGATACAGAAATGCGCGTTAAATTAAAATGGGAGTCTAGCGATTTCTTATATTATAAATAAAAAACAGCAGATCTCCTTTGAATATTACAAACAGTTATTTAACGCAGATGTTTATATATTTTATTTGTATTAATATTGTAGACTTTAATATATTTTTGTGGGTAAATTTTCTATTTTTGTGGTAGAAATTTTGAGTTATGTCTTGTTATAGGCTAAGCATTTTTTCTGATTGCATTAAACATGTGGTAGAGGTGTTATCATGAGGAACTTAGTAAGCTTACTAAAGCGGCACAATATGTGGAAAACACGTATTTATCCGTTTCAATATCAGCGCATTATGTTTTATACTGAGATAAATAAAAGAAACGAAAAATATAGGAGTAATGGTACGCAAATATACTTAATTTCTTAGTTAATCCGCTTCTTTTTTTTGCTTGTGGAGCTGCACTTTATGCGTTGTATTGTGTCAAAATGGCAATATTGAAGGCAAGCGGTGAATCTTTTGAGAACAGATATTACACTCGTGCAGATGTCGCACGACATAAATCAAAAGATGATGGTTCAGTATGGGTAATATTTGACGGGAAGGTGTATGATATTACAGACTTTATTAATCAGCATCCTGGTGGCGATAAAATACTCCTTGCTGCTGGAGGAGATCTCGAACCATACTTTGATTTATATGCGTTCCACAAGGAAAAAGAAATCCTTAATATTTTAGACAAATTTCGCATCGGTCAACTCAAAGATGTAAGTTTTCATTATCTAAGATGAAGCCTCTTTTAATGATTTCATTACAAACATTTTTATTTATGTGCAGCTTATAGAACTTTGTAACCACAAAGTCATTTGCGTGTTTCTAAGTTTTAATTTTCATTACTTGTACCTTAAAACAGCACAGCAGTGTGGCATTTTTTATGTCCATCCAATGTGAGACGAAAGAATGGTGCGTTCACCGATACATATGCCTATTAAAGAGTATTAGAATCAACATTATGTATAGTCGTTCACTCTACAGTGTACAAACTCCATGAATTTTGGTATTGACAACATTTCACCGAAAGGAATATAATTCTTTTTGCACGACTATTGCTTAGGCAATGAGATAACATGCATTTATGTATTCGCCTTTACTTGTGCATTATTTTAGATTGAAGTTATGAAATCAGTGACACCCAAGAATGGACCATATTCCAATGAACCTAGACGACATCCTGCCTTAATAGCAAGAACCGAAACGCCATTTAACGCCGAGCCACCTCCCGAATTGTTGGTCGAGCGGTTACGCACTCCTAATCCGGTATTTTTTGTTCGAAATCACCTACCGGTGCCTGACGTTAATTTGAAGTAGGCCCTCCATGGAGTTGGAACTTGTTATTTTTTATTTGCATGTCAAACCTAATTTTCTCAATTCTATTTCATTTTATTGCAGTTTAATTTATTTAAAAAAATATGGTTTATTTATTATTCAAATTATTTTTACGATTTAGTGTGAGGTTATTGCCGAGCTCGGTGTGAAAAAAATATTTACTTTTAGCCACAAATACGATCTTTCGATATTCGGATATTCATTTGAGGTTCGCGTATATTATCTTTGTTTAGCTGATAAACTAATATTATTTAGTGCTCTGATGATTTCGTAAATTTTATATTTCAGATTATTAATAATAATTACAATAAATGTATTTGGCAACAGAGGTTATCTGGCCCAACAATTGAAATGATAAGGTACAGTTAGAAAGTAGGGATTTGTAAAGTTAAAGGAATGATTGGAGTTTGGAAAGAGAAGCGCTTTCATCAACTTCGTGATTGTTCGTTCTGAGGAGAAAGTTTCCGTGAAAAGTCAATGCAGGATTTGCTGTCGTCGGTTGAACGATTTTAGGACTTTGTTAGAAGACAAGGAAGAACCAGCTTCAGACATCGATCTTCGGAATTCTTTGTCGTAATTTTCGAGTTTCTGTAAGGTTGGATTGACTAGGATAAAGTCAGCTAGTTTGAAGCTTGTGATGAGTCAAAATATCAGTGTCGCGTACAGGATTCGCTGACTTCAGTTGAATGGAATTAAGAATGTTGGAAGGCGAGGAAGAAACAGCATGAGAAGTACGCCGTCATATTTTCAATCAGAATTTTCCAGTTTCTGATAGTTTGAAATAAAATGAGGAGAATCAGTAGAGCAAATTATGACAGGGTACTTAATGATTTAATGCAGTAAACAGAAATGGTACTGCAATGCCTAGATGTGACGTTTAGAGTCTAAGGCGACTTGTCTAATTTTGAGGCTAGGTAAGAAGAAACTTAACGCCATGAAACTAGTTAAAAGCCTCGGGATAAAAAGAGTATTACCAGTGAAAAAGGAACCAATTTCGTTTCCAGTCAGAATTCTCGCATAGGAATTTGCTAAAGAAGTGTATGTGAACCACCTAAAACTTTAATTTCCGTAGGTAGTATGTTGAATGCACTTATGGCTTTGGAAAAGAGGTAGTCTTTGTTAAATTTATTGGGAATATGTTTGGATAAAATTGAAGAGTTACTATGGCGCGTAGCATAGGAGTGACTTTTGTGATCGAAATTTGACAGGAAAGTTGAGATCTTATGAATGAAAAAGATGGCTCGTAAGTGTCGCGTAAACCATAACAGGTAAAGATTTTTCAGGAGCAGACGCTCTCGTTAATTCTGACTGAGAAGGAAGACAGGCTTGAGAAATTCAGAAGCGTTCTGTTCGAAGGCGTAAAATGGGGCTAAAGTAAGAGAACGATAAAATTATATAGCATAGGAAATGATAGGTAAGACATACGCTTTAAATAATTTGAGTTGCAGAATGGGGCTATGAGTTTTAGAGCAGATCAAACGGGTCCACTTAAAGAGTTTGAAAGTAATTTGATTTAGATATGGGGAGAAGTCTAATGATTTATAAAAACAGATACTAAGGTCAATATCAAGGGAACAATTTGCGTTAGGGAGATAATAGAGAGAGTCGAGGGTAAGTTTCATCAAACGAGTCTTATCAAGATTTAGTTTAAGAACGATTCTTCTGAGCTGATTGTGCGACGAAGATAGAAGCTGAGTGATTAGAAGTGAAGAAGGGTTGGAAGATATAGGGTTATGGAAAACTATTACCATGCCATATGCTTATTTGAGCAGCTCGAACAGGTTGTCCTCAATTTGAATCTGCGCGATGACCAAGTACTGAACCCTGGGGACTCCAGATCGGATAAGGGCTGACCTCGAGTGACTTTCAGATTTTTACAGTTGTGTAACGATTTCGAAGGTAGCAAACTCCGTTGAAACTTTCGCAAATTTAAAAAATGTACTTATTAATCATTCTACTGGACTTCATTACTTTGGAAAAAATTATCTTTATGATAGATACTGTTTGTGGCGGAGAAATAATATATATGTATTAGTTGTTGCGCACCTGGTAACAGAGTGGATCAAATATGATCAGAAGAATAGACCAAAGACAGCATGAACGGAAGGTATAATATCGTGCATATTCGCTTCATGCTTACCAGCGACTCATCAGTAGGAGCTGGTATTACGTCTTTTACCCACTATGTATTTGGGTGAGGAATGTTGTAAAAATCTTTCTACTTATTCTGTGTTTTTAATAAATTTGAGCTGTTAGAATATACCTAAAGTAAATTATTTCGATTTTAAATTTCGTTCTTTTTTGTTTTACTTTCGGTTTTAGGGATTTCCGAGTGAGTTTGGAAATTCCATTCAGCACAAAGCAGAAGCAAAAGCGTTCATTAACTGTAAATGAAATTCGCAATCACTTTTCCCAAAGAACGATTTGTGTGAGTATTCAATGTGCCGGAAATCGTCGCGGTGCAGCACAAGCAGCGGCTGCCGATGAGACTCTTCGTAGAAGACAGACAAATCCTAATCCTGCGGATGTAAGTTCTAGTGCATCATTTATTTTTTGTCGGAAATATTGCATATATTAATATGTTAGAGGTAATAGAGGCCTTCCGCGATGTGGGATTTAGCGATCTCTATTCCCATAAAATATTTATAAATTATTAACTTTGAATGCGGCCTTCTCGATGCTTTTGTCAATTATAGTGCTTTTCAGTTAATGAAGATACAGTGAAGTTTGATAAAGCTGCTCGTATGACAAATAACAATATTGTATGTTTTCAACTATTTTTCAGTTCTCCCAATGGTCTTGTGATCGGGATTCGTAAACTGTTTGAAGGGATTTTATCATGGCTACGTAATTGATATTTATTAGATTGTAATGTCGAGAATAACTAATTGAAGAGTCAACGGATAAAGTTGTTCAGCGTCTAATTTTTGCTTCTAACTAATGCCTCCTGGCGATCATAAATCAATGAACTACACTAAATCGAGTGCAGAATTTTGTATACAAAGCTGCCTTAGTAGTGGCATCTATTGCCAATAATCTCCTATGCTTCAGGTGCACAAAGGTGTATAGACTAAATTCTTGACTTAAAGGCGTTAGATTTGATGGTTTGTTAAGTCAACAGGCTGTTCCAAAATGAAATTTGTGGTCTGACAACGAGAGTTTCACCAGGATTATTCGTTGGAACATTTCGCTCGAAGCAGGCCCGTTCGTTGGCTTCAAATTATCTAGGTAGACTGGCATTGATCAATACAGGTCATAATGGCTGTTTTCGGAACAGTGAACGTTGGAATGTTATGTTATGTGATTACTATAATCAGGTTTGTGATCTTGATTTAAACATCTTTCCCTTAATGTAAATATATTTATCAGTACAAACTAAGTATTGGATAGTGCTTAAAAGGCAATTCATCCAGTAGACCGGTTTCGTACTTATTGGGAACACATCGCGTACTCATGGTAATGCCAGTGCACAAACAAATTGTTTTTGTTTGCGCAGTTCTGGACAACGTCTATTTATTGCGATCATCTCTAAATATGGAATCATATTTGTACGCATTGCTTTAATCAAATTTAAAAAGTGTTTTTTGACATGTCGCATTTTCACAGGGAAAATATTTTCGCTTTATACGTATATGCAACATCAATCTCAGTTTGTACCTACTGGGTTGGTATATGCTCTAACAAGCGTAAAACCAAACTTCTACTACATCTTACTAAGTTTGATTACCCACAGGCGCAATTCACATTTTAGATGACGTAGGATGCAGATTGCTGCAAAACTGCCTCTTTCACACCGGGTAGATGATGCCTGTTTGTGGATGAAATTAGGTCTATTTTGGCTGCAAAACATGTGCTTGCCAAAGCGGAAGAAAAAATTGTTCTTCAGTCGAGCATAAACCATTATATGGTCAGTGGACGTCAAGTGTCCTTTTTGAGCCTCGTGTGTCGCTTAGACGGATATTCTACTTAATGGCTCATCGAACATGTGATCTTTGCCTCTCGAGTCAGGTGGCCCTTTATTGCTGGCTAACTGAACAGGCGCCTTAAATTGTTTGTCTCCAGAATAGCATCATTGTTTTGAATAATCAGCAATCTGTCTCATTCATAATTAGAATGCAGAAATAGGAGATCTCCACATGAGACTGACGCGGCCACGTGCTATTTGGCCTTTGTGCTAGTTTTTGTGGAGGTAACCTGGTTCATTTTTTTATGTGTACGACCAACTCTCAAATAGTCTGCTAAAAGTAAGAACAAATTATTTGATAGGATTTTAGTGTGGCCCCTAGCCTTCAACGACGTTAGGACATTTTAAATATTGCTTATTATTTAATCATCAAGGTTGTTTGAGATTGCGCGAGAATTAGGACTGCAGGCAGATGAGCACTTTCTGACAATAGCTGTATCAGTGTTTTTATAATCCAATATTCGGGCCTTAACTTTGCTGTGTTTGCGGTGATTTCTATGTCCTAGCAGCACCAACGGCACCTTTTTCACGATTGAATATCACATTTCCAGCCATACAAAAATGAAAAGTGACTAATGTTTCACTGGCATATAACCATAAGGAGTGCAAGAAATATAAATAAAAACAAATAACATTTTAGACAAATTATTAGTGAGATTTACGAAAGAAAGAGAAGGAATACCTAATTACTATGAGTAAATTTATCAGGACCACTCACAAAAATGAAACAAACTAAACCTCTCCACAACACCATTATCGTCAAGTTAGCATTCGGGCAAGACAACAGCAATACATCTTCCTTGCGTCTTTCACTGTATCACGTCATAAACAAACCAAACCTCGCAGCTAACTTTGCCCTACTAAGTAAAGAAAATTACGGAGATGATTCTACTAGGCCTCTGCAACAAGATCGCCATTGAGATCGATTCGATGTCATATCGCTAAGGGTTTCTAGCCAAGAACTATGATGCGCACTAGGAACCCATCCTAGCAGACGAGTGGGTCCTATACTACCCAATTTGGATGTAAGTGACTTCAACAGTTTTTGTCATGTCAAAATCCGCCCACCTTGTTTCTTACGCCAATTTGGTACTGGATGAGAGAACAGAGCTCTACTGGGAAATCGAAATGGTGGCATACGCAAAACGTGACCGATCCAACAAAGTTGATGGTGTCTTATTTGTTTTTCTAACGAGGAGCACTTATTGTCAAATCAAAAAATACGTCTACGGGTGTCAACGTTAGTTATTCAATGTTGGTATCCAACATGTGCTATACGCCCCATAGCTACTATATATTTAGGGGAGGATTTTTTCCACAACTTAGTAAAGAGCTTATGTTGAAGTAAAATGCGTCCTTGGTGTCGTCTATGCTGAAATCGGTAGGAGCAAAAACAACGTTGATTAAGGTTTCTGGCATTGATTTCAGTAGATGAATTTGTGCTGTGCAAAGTCGGCTGTTCACGACGATTCACTCAGTTAAAATAGCTTCAGCTCGTGAGTTAAGACAATACTGACACCCTGTTTAACGGTTTAGGAAAACACTGTGGATCCAGAGATTTGATGTTATTAACGCGTAGATAAGAATGGTGAATCCTGTCATGTAATGCTCGTAGGTTCCTGACTACCGGTTACAGATACGAAACATCGATTTACAATTTATCCAACATTCGTGTGGAAGCTTCGTCTTATCCTGTTTGTTCTAACGTTCGCACATTAAATAAGCCGAAGTTAAAATCCAACCTAGTATTAACGAATGGAGGTCTACTTTAACTATTTTCGACATTCGGCAATCCGATATTGGGCTCGGTGACACAATCACCACACACAATATTCCCAGCTTCTAATAGTGCGTTATTGTATTATTGAGAAATTAAGCAGAGTCGGAGATAAAAGTGTAGGTATCTACCAGAGTCTGATTTTGCTTATCCAACCTGTACGATTCAACAGATTAGGCGACCCTCTATATCCTGCGTGACGGCAGATATATTATGGAACCATTATAGTTTGTATTTTGTATGCTTGTATGTGTGCTGCAAAAGAACCATATGTCGCCAATTCCTGATAGGTACAGTCTATATTCAGTCTTCTTTCTCTTGGGTTGCTTGCTAAGTACCATTTTCCCAGATGCCAATGGTCATAGTTACCTTAAGCTGGCGAAACTTGTCCTTCGCGTCTGACACGCTTGCTTTCATTCCTTAACTACCAATTCAGTACTAAATGTTATTGAATAGATAGACTAAATTCAAGGCTTCACATGAAACAAGCTAATGACTGCGTCCAATGAGACACAGCAAAGCTGATGCTACCATTCCGCGACCGACTGGTCTGAGCCCGAAAGCCGTCAGGCCGAAAATTTCTATTTCTACGGGCCTCATATATGTATGTGTGAGTATTTAAAAATGGAACGATAAAGGAATTAAATAACTCAATATTGGTCTTTTTCTTCCAATGTGTAGCATTAAACGTTACGGAATATGTTGGAATATTTCTTTCCTTATTGCATACTTGCAGGCATCATTTTGACTAATATTTTATTTCCAGAATGAACCAGTAATCGGTGTACATGGTTTGTCATGGAGTCACTGTGCCGTTTCTACTGCCAATTGGACGGGTGTTCGTCTTGTTGATTTACTTCATTATTACTTTGCTTCTGATGACGAAAATGCACGTTCTGTGGAAAAACAAATAAAATGCTGTTCACTAGATGATTCACAAAATATGCTTAAAGCTGCTCGAGCTATGGGATACAAGTGGATTCTGTTCGAAGGTGAGTCTGAAATTTCTAACAAATTTGAAACCGTCGTACTTTGAGCAATGTTATATACCCTTGATTTCGAGGTTATTAATCCTGTTTATATATATATATATATATATATATATATATATATATATATATAGACACCCATTAAGTATCTTGTTCGACACAACACAACAATTTTATAATACGCCAGATTCTTGTTAAAGCACTGGAAAATACTGGTTAGTTTCATAATTATTTATATTCAATTATACCCTTCCTGTGTGCAAAAACAAAAAGAAATTTTATCAGATATAAGAAACGTCTTTCGCATTGTCTTCTCAAATATCTACTAATGAACATATCTTTATATATTTGGGTGAGGAATGTGGGATAATTGGACGGTACAATCTCCTATACGAATGTGTATACCACCAGTAGTGGAGCTAGCATCATCTAAATTTTTCGACAATGCGACTTACAAGCCAACTCACTATATATATATACAGAGCCTGCAAATTATACCAACAATGCATGTTGATTAACATTTTTGTCGAGATTCTTGCAGGCTCATCATCGGATGCGCTACGGGTTTAACCTTTTTAGATAATTTATTTTATTTATAGGCGAGGACCAAGACACAACTGGCGGTGTGTATGGGTGTTCATTGCCACTTGAAATGGCCTTAAATCCGCTTAATGACCTATTGGTTGCTTACGAAATGAATGGCAACGAGATACCCCGGGATCATGGATACCCATTGCGTTTAATTGTTCCTGGAGCGATTGGAGCTAGAAGCATTAAATGGTTGCGTAAAGTAAGCAATTTGATTTCTTAACCCTTTTTTTTTCTTATAAATTGATTTTTCAGCGTTAGTGCACGCGTTTTGGGTGCATAAATTTGAGGTAACATCATAAAGATTTACTTTGCTCCATAATGTGATGACACTGCGTTGATTATATACGTACCATCATCAGAATTTAAAACAGATGATTCTCTGTCGCATAACCGTAAAAGGTATACATAGTTAAGACGGGGTTGTAGCGCTAGGCCATTTATTCGTGGTGTGGATGGATAATTTATGTAAAAATATTTCCTCCTCTACGATTTTTTCTCAGATTAATGACGAGCATCATCTTTTATTATCATATTATTATTATTATTATACTATTAACATATTTAAACAAGCTTTTTCATTTGACCTTCCAGGCAAAACGCGAACAGATTTTCATTCAAGAACCTCTTTGTTATTGAGATTATGGGACTGCGCGATATAGTGAATGTTAACCAGGTTAAGAGTTACACAACAATAGTATTGACTTTGCCTGTAATCTCAGGATACAGGAATCCAGTTCGTGTCAAGCCTGTGGCTCAGTGATACTACCCAGACAATTCTGTGTTGAACGTGTAGTTGCGGAATAGGAATCGGCCGGCTAATCCGGAGGGCCCGTCTTGGCTGTTGAAAGGTAAATTAAACCACGTAGGCCTAAACAACTCGTCTGTTTTGGATGGCAGATTATTTAGCATAAGGATAACTGTAATTCTAAACCATCCATTCTTACTAGGATTAGACGTCATTGTTTACTTCTACAGCAAAAAAACATTCTCATCAATACGTCATAAGCAATGATCACATTAACATTTGGATCATGACTGACTATTTTCATTGTTATTAAGCATTACTGTCTATAGTGATGATAGCAGAATTTGGCTAAGGCTGATAATAATAATAATTTATATCGTGCTTTCTTAAAATTTAGATTACATTTTCTAAAGACGAAAGTCCTAGCTTCTGGCAGAGAAACGACTACAAATTTATCAGCTCTCTGCCGAAAAATGAGAAACCAAAATTTGATAACTATCCGGCAATCTTAGATTTTCCTGTGCAATCGGCGATATGTGTACCTAAGGAAGGTGCCTCTCTGCCCGATGGCGAATCCATAACTGTGAAAGGGTGAGTATTTCTATAATTAGTATTGCCTACTGCCAATTTTTTAATCAATTAATTGATTTCGCTTCGCTTCTCAGAAGTTGATCTTTGTTACAAAGCACCAACTTTTGAAAATTCATTCACGTCATTATTTGTTCTTTCCGGAATTAGTTGCAGTTGCTTATTTCGTTTTCCCACTTTGGCATAGTCATAGTAATGCGTTACTGCATATGTAAATAAAATGTAACTTTAGCACTGCCTTACTGTTCTGATATTCTTTTCATGTGGACCGGGCGACCCAGCGTTTTGTTACAGGCTATGCATAACTGTGAATATTATGCGGTCGTGTAACGGCTACGTTTTTTAAAAACGTTTTTATTGCCGATTTTGATGGGTAGCATAAGATTTTTCTCAACGGCGTACAAATACCGATCTTAAACGAATTCTTTTACACGCGCCTTCTTGCTACATTTTGCAGTTTGGCTTCTTATCATCTTTTCACGTATATTAGCCTGGAGGCTACCAACTGGCAAAATTACAAACCAAGCTAAGCAAATTTTGGTTCTCTATATGCTGCTGAGGCATGCATAGTGGATAGCTGTTTCGACCGACAAATTCAATCGGTACGATTTAAATTATTGCTAATTGTGCAGCAAGAGGCAATAATCGGGATCAATGCTTACCAGTCGACCAGTCCTGTCGGGCTGCTGTGAAGTGTTATCACCGGTACAATTTGATGAATACTCGGTTTTCTGTTTGAGGAGGCCACCTGTACGTCCTGTCGGATTGCTGAGGCCACTCCAGAAGACGGTTAAAATATCAAAATATGCAGACCATTGATCTTGTGGACTATTAATCGCGATATCGATCTTTTCATTACGCAGTGCTATTAGCTAACTACTCAAGAGCAATTTGGATCGGACAAGGTACGGAGTAATATGACAGCCAAATGAATGAATTAATAAGGCCTTGTTAATTCTGCCCTATCGGTTTAGGCTGTTTTGGTAAAAAACTGCGAATCATGAATCTCCGTTTAAGTTTTGATTAGAATATGACCATTGCTGCTAAATTATCAGTATGGATAGAAATAGAGTCATATACGATGTTGGTGTGAAAAGAATATCATTATTTTCATAGAATCAAATTTTAATTATTCAATATTTATATAGTCTGTGGTATTTCTCTTACTCAACAAATAAAAATACTCATTTGAATCCAAATTTAATACAAGATTGTCGTTTAACCGAGTCAGCTATAAGTATTATTTTGCTCTGTTTTCGTGATTGTATGACTTACATACTCTTTCCAGCGTTCATCGGATTGTAATATTGCTCCTATGTTTACATCAGAGGCGTCTGTTTCCACTAATATGCGTTTTCAAAATAGTGGCGTTTAACAATTTTGGTTTCCTTTGGACAAACGCTGCTTGGGCCTTCTCCGTCTCTAGAAACGGTATTTTGGCACAGGCAAGGTTTTCTGAGTGACTGTTATCCATGCGAGGTGTGGTATTTGATATTTCTTTATGCCATTAAACGACTAAATTGTTTTAAAGTAGTGGTCATTGGATAGTCCTTGTTAGACTGTGCGTTTTAATCTAATGACATAACTCTATCTGAGGAAACATAGTATCCCAGGAGCCGTATTTGCCAACCCAAAATGTAATCACCATTCTCTTGCCTTGAAAAGAATCTTCTGCAGCTGAGAACGCATTTATCAGTAATTTATCAGATAATAACATTGCAGTACAGCATAAGTCGGTTTCGAACAGGTCTATCGATCTGTGGAATAGGTGCAACGCCGAACCATCGTATCCATTATCCAATTGTGAAAACACAGGCTGTCTAAACACGTTCGGTTTATAGTAAAGCTTTCGCATGGCAAATTTTATAAGAAATCTGTTTTCTCACCGGCCATCTGATTCTAAGCAATCTTTAGGGTGCTATGTAGATCCTCTTCCTTATAGTTATAATTCTGAGCACCAGTAGTTCTTTGATTCTTGGCATCACACCGTCTGTCAGTGTTCGTAAGGTGATGGACCATTTTGCAACCTGGAAATGAACAACATCGCCCAATAAATACCGATTCAGGTATCTTAATGTATTGCGACTGTTTCCAAGCTAATGGTTGCCGTCGCCCATCAGAAACCCGCTTTAGATTATACGAAAAAGTACCATGTTTATATGGGGTACATCCGTAGTGCCGTGAACCCAAGTGCGATAGACTTCATTGTTGAATTTTTCCGTTACCAGTCCGCGACATGGGACTATATCTCGAAAGGTCGAGCTTAATAAGCATAATGTCCTTACGTGGTTGCAAACCATGCGAAGAATCAGTTACCTGGGACAACTACCGTTTAATTCTTGCCATAGTATCCAGAGGAAGCTCAACTGTACATTTCAGAAAGCACTTCTTGAGATGTGACACTGAAGTAATCTAATATTCGCAGATTATGTTCTGCGTGCGTGGGCTCTACTCGCAATTCAAAATAGACAAATTCCTGAATGGTCACGTCTACATTTTGGTGCTTACAACGGTGAATTTTGCGTTTGCACATAGGTGTCAAATTTATCGAAAATAGCTTTTCGATTTGGATGCAAACACTGATATTGATTCGTTTGATTTCATCAGTGCTTTATCGCTCTTAATGTTCTTCCTCATCTGAGATGGATCCTTCTTTCAGGTACCCTCAGTGTTATCGACAATCGTTTTTTGAAGACGATACATAACGTTTCCAAACTTTTATAGTTAATTTATTTATCTGTCCTGCAGTAGCCATATTTTTCTTAAACGTTGTTATAAAGTAGCTTGTTTGTTAAAAATGCGCTTTAGAAAAACAACGTTATGTATTACTCATTTATTTATTATTTAGGCATAAGACCTAGCTGCTGCTTCCATCCCTTTCGATTCGCGCTACTGCTGGGTACTTCTGTGACACATCAGCCCTGAATAGGGACATTCACGCGTCCTCGGCCTTAAGGTTTGTACGTGAAACACCTTGTAATTACTATCTTGATGCCACGAAATGACTACGCCATGAGCTGGTAGATGGATTACCGGTTAAACTAGCATTCCTTAAAATATGGGTCCTTCAAATAATAACCGTATTCCTTTCTTTTTACTGTTTTGTCATCAGCCCTAAATAAAGACATTCAGGCTTTTTCGACCTAAAGGATTGTGCCTGCAACACCTTATAATTACTGTCGAAATACCGAAAATGGATGAAGCCATTATCTGGTAGATAGATTACTTGCCGAAGTACCGTTACTTAAAATAAAGTTCATCGGAATATTAAACAAATTCGATCGTTTTTACCGGTATGTCTTCGGCTTAATCCAAAACAATACTAACGTTAATTACAGAAAGAAGTCTTTTTGTAATAAAATTTTTTTGAATGAGATTATTATCATTAAATACTATTTGCATAAAATATGCATTATTTGTTTTCTGTGCCATTTGCAAACTTGAATATAACTTGAGTCGATAGAGTTTGAAGAAATTAATTTCTTTCTTGTCCATTCCAGTGTGGCGTTTGATTCGCATAAAGAGAGATTATTGATAGTTAATGTGAATATGTCAATTCTCGTTTAAAAATTTATAAAATGGTATAAATAACAAACTGTACAGACGAACTGGTGGGTTAAGCATGATTTGTATTTGATTTTCTTACTTATTGCTACATTCATATTTATAATAAAGCGAAAGACAGGAGCTCACATGTAGAATGAATTCCTTCTGTTGGCGTGTATGTGACATTTTTATCCCCGGAAATCAAATTTAACAGAAAACTTCAATTCGATTTATGCTGCACGTAATACGTTCACAACCTAATTTGCATAAGCAAAACCCCGTCTCACACACTGACTTCCGATGGAGTCAGTGACCTTAAAACTTGAAATTGAAGCGTACATATTGGAACACCCAATATCAGAAAAATGCTGTAGAGGGTTGAATGTGCTCATGATGTCAGGAACTATGCCGCTATTGGCCTTGTTCTTCTTCGAATCTGTAATGTATTGTTGCTGAGAAAAAGAAGACAAATATCGTCGGCCACACTCAATTGCAGCATCGTGACTCAGGCGTCAGGCCGGAGATTAAATTTGGATACGGTCCATCACCTCATTTAATTCTATGACGTTTTTTCTGTTTGAACCTCAGTTACGCTTTAAGTGGTGGCGGCCGTGGTATTTACGATGTTCAAGTTTCCGCTGATGGTGGTGTTACGTGGTTTTCGGCCGACTTGCGACCTGCTAGTCCACCAGATCATGAAGCGGATGATGTTCAAAATGGACTGAAGAAGTATTCATCGACTGAAAATGAGATAGGTTGTGAAAAATTGTTCCGACGAACACGTCAGTGGGCGTGGACCTTATGGGAAGTGGAGGTACCTATTCCAGGTAAGCTGTGCATTGATTCCTGTGTTGTAACGCTGATAAATCTCTATATTCATTCGTTAATTTTTTCCAATTTTTGTATTGAAATTTTGCAAAGCGTTAAGCGTTTATAGCATATTTTGTTTAAATCAGTGACTGAATATGCCACTTCAACTCGGCTTTGGTTTCGATATATATATATATATATATATATATATATATATATATATATATCAGTATAAACTAAGCGTTGTATTGGGTTGCATAGGTAGCATTTGTTGTCATCACCCATGCAGTCAGTGCATAGATCCCCTACATGTCTTATAATACGTTTTGGCTTACTGAGCATTTATATATGATCATTATAAAAAAAACTTTAATTCTAAGGAGCGTCATATATACATACATGAACGTAGATGTTTCTAAAACAGTTGGTCTGAAGTCAGAGGAAGTTCTGACCTGTCTACTGACGTGAACTAGTTTGTCGTATCGGAAGCAGTAGCGTGAATCATCTAGAGACGTCCTCTGATTTGCTGCACAGTTAACACGTATTTTGAAATGTACCTTGACGCAATGAGAGCAAGTGTGCCAGACGCGGAAAACTAGTTTCATCTGCTGACGGAACATTTTGTCACTGGCGCTCAAGTTTAAAATTTTGTGAACTGTTGCTTCTCTTTATCCTCAGATGGCAGTCAATCTCTTAAGAATATCCGTAGCTAAATCCATACCTATAGTCAGCGATCTACTGGTCTCTTAGAGCCCACACGCAACTGTGAACTTTATCTTTATGTGACATTGAAGCATCAGTTGTTCAATGCTGATTTATTGTAGTTGTGCACTGTGTCTGTCTGTCGCTCACTTAGAGTGTTTCAAAAGAGCATTACGAACAATGAAGAGTTGACCTGGCCTCTTCTGTGCTGCATGCTTGTTGCTAGATTCGCTGAATTTTGCTTATCCAAATGTGTTGTGGTTATTGAAAATATGATGTGGCATAATGAAATTACCAATGTCGCGAACAATGGCCTCCAGCGATAAGATAACCGGTCTACATTTGCTACTAGATTTGCCTCAGTAGTTTTTTCGTTTCTAATTAGAATATTTCGGAAGCCTTTCTCAACGGTAAGCTCGTCTTAATGAGAAATTGACAATTTTTATATAAAATGATAAATTAATTTATACTCACTGGTGGGTCTCTTATGCATAACTGTCATTTTACTAGATAAGTGTGTGCCAAGTGTGTGTGTGTGTGTGTGTTCATGTGACTGCACATGTACCCTCATCCAAGTGAAATTACGGTGATCTAATGACACCTACTTATGATTCACTAGGTAAACGTACGCCACGCCTGTATGTATGTGCGCACGATTGTTTACAACAGAAGTAATCAGTAGCTGCACGTGGATAATCATCAAAATGAAATTATAGTGAGTTCACAACATCTGACGCTTCACTAGATAAGCGGACTCTACGCTTGTGTGTGCATGGACGTTTGTTTCGGACAGAGAAGTAATCAGATATATGTACCTAACTGCACATGTACACTGAGTCAAGTGAAACGAAAGTGACAAATGTCAATACCTCTTTGAACACGTCAGACCTATTTTTGTTGACTTACCTAGATGTTGTATTTACGAGTTGAATCCAGGTAGTTTAGGAGGCAAGGTAATGTGAATACACCGGTCGCCAATTTTTTCAGTGTTACATCACAAGTGTTACTGAAATAATGTTTCATTAGGGTAGCATGTTAACAAAAAAGTTGGGTCATAAAATAAATTTAAAAATTGTCCATTGGAAGAAACATTATAATAATGTGGTGAAGAAAATGCTCTTTATTAAACATAAAGTTTTAGCAAATGTGCTATATTCCATATAGAACGTAAGTTAAAACACTAGTAACAAAACTGGAAGATATTATTAATCATCCTCAACCACTTGTAAGTTAATAGTAATCCAAAATTCTTACTCTTACACCTGAGCGAGTTTTCGATTCTGATTTGAGCAACCTTAGCCTCCTACCATTATTTGGTTCTATATTTCAAATTGAGACGAGTGGTTTTTCTACGGCTTTTTATAAATTGATTTAATTTCGATAAATTCGCTAATTGATCTTGGCGATCTAGTGCGGCGAAATATTTTTACACGTGTACAGCTAACCAAATTAATTGTATGTACTCTCTACCTTACAACTTGCAATGCATGATTTATTGTCATATCTCTATTTCCACGCGGCTTTTTGTTTCCCTATTGGGCACTTGTTTTCACATACATAAATTGGGATCGCGAAAGCTAGAGTAGCTTTCTCGAACCTTCGTCATTTATGGAGAAACGCCAATATTTCACTTTGCCTTACAGGTCGTGCTTACAATGCATCTGTACGCACAGTCTTACTATACGCTAGTGAAACTTAGCCTCTTATAGTTGATGATCTGAGACGCTTACAGGCATTCGATCATCGTTGTATGAGAAGTATAGCACATGTTGGTTACCAACAACGAATAACTAACGTTGACATCCGTAGACGTATTTTTGGATCTGACAATAAGTGCTTGTCGTTAGAAAAAAATAAGGCTCCATCAACTTCGTTGGCTCGGTCACGTTTTGCGTATGCCCTTATTCGATTGCCCAATAGAGCTCTGTTCTCTCATCCAGCACCAAATTGGCGTAAGAAACAAGGTGGGCAGATTTTGACATAGAAGAAACAATTAAGTCACTTACATCCAAATTGGGTAGTATAGGATCCACTCGTCTGCCGGGATGGGGTCCTCGTGCACATCACAGTTCTTGGTTGGAAACCCTAAGCGATATGGCAGCGAATCGGGCTCAGTGGCGATCGTGTTGCAGATGTTTAGTAGAATCATCTTCGTAACTTTCTTTTCTTAGTAGGACAAAGTTAGCTGCGAGGTTCGGTTTGTTTATGACGTGATACGGTGAAATCCGCAAGGAAGGCGTATTGCTGATGTCGCCTTGCCCGAATGCTAACTTGGCCATAATGGTGTTGTGGAGAGGTTTAGTTTGCCTCATTTCTGTCAGTTATCCTCATAAATTGATTCATAGTAGCAAGGTATTCCTTCTCTCTCTACCCCCCTCTCTCTCTCGTAAATCTGACTAATAATTTGTCTAAATTCACTTATATAATTTTTTTCACTCCTTATGGTTATATGGCAGTGAAACATTAGTCACTTGACTTTTGTGTGGCTGGACATGATGATGATGATGATGATTATAGCCCTTCATACACTCCTAATATGTCTAACCATTAAATTTTCTCATTCTGGTTGGGAAGAACTGCATATAACAGTTAGATACTGTATATGGTGGTGAACTAATATATATGCAATTAGGTGTTGCGCACCTAGTAACAAATTAGTTCAAATATGTTGGTATCCTTTACAGACTCGGTATATATATAGTATTTATAGTGAGGTAGCTTTGAAGTCGCATGGTCGAAGACTTTATATGAAGGTGGCTTAACTACTGCAGGTTTACACATTCGTATGGGAGATTGTACCGTCCTATTTTCCCACATTCCTCATCAAAATATATAGTGGGTAAAGTGCATAATACCGGCTCCTACTGATGAGTCGCCAGTAAGCATGAAACGAATGTGCACGAGATTATACTTTCCATTCATTTTGTCTTTGGTTTATTCTTCTGGTCACATTTGAACTAATTTGTTACTAGGTACGCAACAGCTAAAACATACTTGCATATATATTAGTTCTTCGCAACAAACAGTATTTAACATGAAATTCATTGTTATGTGTAGACCGTAAATGGATACAATGGCGCCCATTCCTAGTGGACAAATGAGACAGTGTTAGTCTGACCTCTCTTCATCTGCCTGCATGACATAACAAAATAATATCAGCTTAGCATCGCCAGTATAGTGAGACATAACGAGCACATCCAATCACACCAGTGATAAGATCCTGTCATTAGTAATGGCTATTAACCATTAGTCTTAATTATGGATTCAGGCGCTTCTACACGATTATCGGTAAATTGAGTGAGTATGAAGTTATTTGTAAACGCGATGTAATGATGTTTTCACACCTTTGCCACATTAACTCAAGTTTGAAATATGTTGTTTTTTCGGTTTATCGTTTCATTTTGCAGCTGGTGCAGAAGATGTACAGCTGGTGTGCAAGGCTCAGGATTCGTCGAATAATGTTCAGCCGGCGGACTATTCAGCATTGTGGAATGTTCGGGGTCTTCTCGCGAACGCGTGGCATCGTGTAAATGTTCATATTGAATAGGCTTCCACATACAACGAAAAGTACAATCGTGCGTTAATTACCTAGAGGTAAAGCTATAGGTGCACTAATTTACAACTAAACAATCATCACTAAACTATATGTTTCAAATTGTCAAATATCGTATTTTCATACACTTAGTCAGTGCTATCTGCTGCTAATGTTGTTGCATAAAATAAAATTAGAATGTATATAACAAATTAACTGCATAAATCCTGATTAAACATTTTCTCTACGCGTGTAACTACAATCCAAAATTCTCATATATAAATTATATATTTATTTATATACATATTATATATATATATATATATTTATATATAAAAGTATATATATATATATATATATATATAGGTGACTTCTTTCAAAATATGGAAATTTTAATTGCCGCTATACTGTTGTTGCTGCAACTGACTTTCTTAAGCTTAAGATGATTTTTTTTATAACTTTAACTTTAAAACTGCGTTTTTTGCACGTGTCTCTTCTTATTATGATGGCGCGAATATCATGATTGTATTTAAATTAGTTTTATATGCCTTGATTTAGAAATGTATAGTGCCTTTCTAATGCGTAATGGTAAATTGGAAATTTCGGTGTATTGAAGAAAATTGTATTTTCTTATCTACTGCCAACATTGTTGCATATTTATGTACTTCTAAAATAAGCGATAGTTATTTACACACAAAGGATCACAACATACGTGGGCTCACATTCTTTGCTTTATTAAGTCTTTTGGCAACATATTATTTTATTATGCTTTATTGACTTACAACTTATAACTGTACTACATTTCGCAAATTGCTTGATGGTTTTGTTACTTACCTTTTGAATGTATTATTTTAAAAACATAAATTTGTTTATTTATTGATAATTGAATAGAAACTGCGGAACAAATATCTTGTGTTGTTAAAAGACTTTTTTCAGTGAAAGAGTTATCGTGTACTCAAAAATCTTGATTTTTCGATCGACTCACTGGTCGTCTTTTGCATACTCCGCGCTCCTTATTTTAACTACACACAGAGTAGAGAACCAACGATTAACACAGAGTCTAAATGATAATTGTTTTATAGATCATTTCAGTCCAGATTTTGTCTATACCTGTAAACAATAAATGTCCAATCGTTAGCTTGTAGGCGTATGCATGACATACATGACATACGCGTGCACACACACATGGCATTCATTATCGCCAACATCAAAGATACTCAAATGAAGGGACCAGTGAGAATCCGTCAATCAAGGCCAATAATCGGCGCGCTTGGAAATGTAAAGGATTTAAGATTTTACCGACCTACGAGTGCTAACAATTGTCCCGCGCAAGAAAAAATGCTGTGAAATCCACAATTTAAGGTACTCCCTGCATAACTGATTAATTCTTTTGCAAATAAGTTTGACATATACGTCACAAGCAGAAGAGTAGGTCTAACTCCTAAACTAGTAAACCGCATTTAATGCAAGATACTAACTTATAGAGCTGTGAACAAAGCTAACTATGACAAAACTATTTCACAAAAGATGAAATTACAAAATCAAGCAAAAACTTAAATTTTATATAAAAATTATGTTGAAATAAGAAGACACTACAATAAGGTGACGTAGTATAGATTATTGAAGTTGGATGATGTTCAGAAAGAATTGGAACAAAATAAGGGTTTCAAACAGAGAAAATTCAGTGATCGTTTTAAATTTTGCCTTTTGTGAACTAATAGAAAATAAGAGATCTAAGTAAAAAAATAAAGAAATATTTTTAGTAGAATTCCATTGTAATGAACACATTTAAAATGCCTTTTCCATGAACCTATTTTTTATTAATTTTAGGATGTTTGCTCTTCATTTCTTCTACAAACAATTTCGAGCATCGTTGTCTATCTCTTGCTGCTACTGTTTAGGTATTGAACTTAGTGATTTTACAACTGGTCTGTCGTTGAACACCTTTCCTCTCGATGCGATTTCAAACGATTCTCTACATAATCTTGATAGGTTTCTACGTTTGCAGATTACTAGTGTTCTTCATAATCCAATTTTTAACATTAACAGATTCTAATGAATGCCAAGTTTTATGTTCTACCATATTAGCCTTAATTGGTCGCGTGGGTTCTTCCAATCTAACTTAATAATTACAAGGAAATTATAAAGATTATATATTGGCAGTGATGCTATCCCTTCCATTTCATTAGGAAATAAACTGCCTAGTGTACAAATTTGTTTTAAAACAATTATTCTTTTGTAGTTTACTTACTATGTTTGCTTAGAGGTTTGTGTGTGTATTTTTGTGTAGGGATATTAGTATATTTATACGCAAAGATGCTAACAATTTTGCAATTGTTATTTACATTTATAGATGTGAATATGAACGTAAATTTTTCATAGACGAGTTCTCATTTAGACTCTATGTTAGTTGTTGGAGTAGATCTTGGTGTCTTGTTGAAAATTGGGAGCGCGAACTATGATAAAGACGCCCAGTTTGTTGATGGAGATATCAAGAAGAATTTTCATAAAATGCATGATACCTCATTCATCCTAAAATACAGGGTCTAAAAACAATGGAACAAAACCACCGAGCGCCAATATCATTCCAAAGTTATTTTTGTGCCTAAAATACGTTTTCCTCACTGCCTACGGAGAAAGTTATGATGAATAAAATAACAGAATGTGCGCTGCCTTTCATTTTATTTATCACAACAGCAGTTTTTCATTTAAGCAGATATGTGGCGTTGTTAATTTAAATTTTCTTACTTTCTTCAATTTTTTTCCTGAACTTGACGTTTTATTATAATCATAAGTGTATTTTTATCTTGCGCAATTTGAAAAAGCATTCACTGAATATTGATTTAAACAACAATCCTATTATATATACATTTGTCCACATATTAAGCGTAGTATTTGGTTGTAAAACCAATTCATCTTGTAGTTTTATTCTTATTGAAAATTCTTCAAGTTTTGCCTACAATTCTGCTGCGAACAGGACTCTAATCAAGACGCATTTGCTTTGAAATCTGTGATTCTACCCACTACACCACCATGGACAATAATTAAAGACTAAACCACTTTACTGACTAAATTGCCTCTCTGTGCGGCAGGGTGATGCAGAGGGTAGAATCCCTGTCTTAAATGATAAAGTGCCCCTGTTCGAGCCCTCTGCGTGGCATAAATCTGGAAATTTTAAAAACAGTTCCCAATTAGGACGAACCCGGTCTACCTAATTCTTATTGCATAGTTTTTGTACTGACACATTTATGTATAATGGGATTGTCGTTTGAGTCAAGCTCGCAACCTTGATTTTAATTTTTTCGCCATCCCCACTATAACTGATGGTTTAATTGTATAGTTCGTTCAACATATTCTTCTCCATTGATTTCATTGCTTATTTATCAGATGTTGTTACGCGATAAAGTATTGCATCATTCCATTTTTGTGCTACGTATAAATTGTTTTCTCTATCTGCTGATTTGAAAAAAATTTTTGGTTGAATGGTTTCTTCCATCCTCGGCGGCTATTGGTTTTCATTTTACGCATCATAAATTTTTGTGTTTTCTCTTTCGAATTGTTCTCTTTATTCGCGTTAAACTTGAATTGTTATATTTCAATAAGTTCTTCTTTTTTGGCAATAATTTTTCATTTTAACTTATGATTATTGATTGTATCGGTATTTTTTTTACATGAAGCAATAAATTAATGTGATCTGCTAACTTAAAACCCGTAATTTAGTCTTTCGTCCACTGTGTCGTCTATCTTCAGCTTTTAGCCGAAGCTATGTTTTCATTCGATCTAGGTAATTTTTAATAAGCACTTTCATGTGCAATCGTAGGGCGTAAACGAATATCTTGCACAGCCGCGCATTGCTCTTTGGAATTTGATAAAACCACAAATCTCCATATTTATAACCTGAAGTACGGCTAGGTAAAACTACCATCTATGGTCATCATTAGAGCATGATAGGAAACTGACCAGCCAAGATCAAACTACAGTGCAAAATTTGTACTTTTTTAATCCATTGCTAAAATCCTTGTGTTATGGGAACCTTTGAAAATCTCTTGAAATTGGTTGCCGAATTTTCTTTACAATCTGTATTGACCATAATACGACAGTGTATTTTACTTGCCTTTGACATTTAGACTTGACAATTGGAAGTAGCACATGGCGTAAGATCTTTCTTCAATCAATTTTTTTTCAAAAGTTGACTATTGAAGCATATTTCCATATTTTGATCATTGGGCACGAGTGTGCCACATTACAATATTTATTTCGGTATTGATTCGATATCCACGGTGTTTTTTTAAATCAGGATTATTTTATAACATTTCAATATGTGAACCAAAACTGAGTGCACGTATATAAGTTATTATTAACGTGGCGTATTAAATATCAGATTAAGACAAACAGCTTGCCATGATAAAATATTGGTGAGGTAACTGTTAAAGTTAATACGCTTTTCATTTGATTTTTGGGGTATATGAGTATTGCTCATCTTCTTTGGTTTAGGCAACAGAGCTTCCTACATCTGCAGGGGGGCTATTTCAGATATTTAGCGTAAACACGCAATGAACCGGTCAAATCTATTTCACTAGAAGTGGATAATTTGAAATCGTACGAAATTAAATTTACAGCACCAGTAACTAATATTGGCGAAATCTGTGAGGAGTTGCGAGAATATTTCCAAATAAAAATTTGCGAAAAATGCGAGTTCGTCTGATTGATTATGTAAACAGTTTATTCTACATAAATTGCGTAGCTTTATGTATATATTATATATATATTATATATATTAGCATATGTTAAGGTAAGGAAACTTTATATCTTAAAAATCTATTTCACTAGAAGTGGATAATTTGAAATCGTACGAAGTTAGATTTACAGCAACAGTAACTAATTTTGGCGAAATCTGTGAGGAGTTGCGAGAATATTTCCTAATCAAAATTTGCGAAAAATGCGAGTTCGTCTGATTGATGATGTAAACAGTTTATTCTACATAAATTGCGTAGCTTTATGATATATATATATATATACATATATATATATATATATATATATATATATATATATATATATATATATATATTATATATATTAGCATATGTTAAGGTAAGGAAACTTTATATCTTAAAATTAATTGGACTTATTAGGCAGTCAATCAATCGTCCATTATATGTTGCACACCTAGAAACAAATTAGTTCAAATATAACCAGAACGATAAACCAAAGTCAGCATGAACGGAGCTTATAATCTCATATGCACGTTCATTACGTGCCTACTGGCGTCTTATCAATTGGAGCCAGTATTACGCTCTTTGCTCACAAAAATTGTTAGGACGAAAATGTGTAAACCCACAGTAGTAAGTGGCTCAGCAGTTAGAGTACCATATTCCGAAGCCTGTCCGCGGCAAATACTGGGCAGTGTCTGTTGAGTCCCGAATAAGGACGAAATCTTTCTTTTGGATGAATTGCCTTTCCTACACTATCAAAATCGCGACCTCGATTAAAGTAATTTTTATCACCGTCCAAGAAACCTATGTACGTTGTATTCATATTATCTTGTACATTGCGACTTAAAACTATATATATATATATATATATATATATATATATATATATATATATATATATATATATATATATATATATATATATATATATATATATATATATGCAAATGAACATCTCTTTATATATAAATTGAAAGGCAAGACAAGATACACAAATGTAAACATGATAGAGTGTGAAATAGATGTAATAACAATCAATTGCGTGCGTCACTTCCAGTTCATTTGAGATGCTTGAGAGGAAAATCAGAAAGAAGCGGTTCTTGTATCTGATAAAAAAAATTATTTTTGCATATGGAAAGGATAATATGTACTTTAATAAGCTCGCATTCCATATATATATATATATATATATATATATATATCTCGAGTCTATTCAAAAGAGCAAACACAAAAAAAATCTGATGCGTTGAATGAAAATTAATGGTTGCGGACTCAGTACATTGTGCCATCACGTTGGATTTGAAGGTACGCAAAAGTTCACCAAACTGGACTTTTTAAATACAACTGGTTACTATAAGTAGACTGTTCAAAACTCTTAAATTGGATGTGGATACCGCGTGCGCATCTGCATTTGCAAATCTGCTAATTTCTAAGTCACGGCTGACTGTAATACTCTTTCCTATTTATTTATTTTAAAAATGTATGAAACATGATGGTGTAGTTAAAACAGATATAGTACATGAATTTTGCACCTAAACTCACAGAATCGTAGTTCCTTTGACAATGAATGAAATTTCCTTGTTTGGTGCAACAACATCAGTAAATTAATCAGTTAAACACTGTTTGTTGCGGAGAACTAATATTTATGCAAGTATGTATTAGGTGTTGCGGACCTAGTAACAAATTAGTTCATTTGTGACTAGTACTGAACTAATTTGTTACTAGGTCCGCAATAACTAATACATACTTGCAGTAAATTAACCTTTTCTCTTTCGCGCAACATGTTTCTTTCAGAACTGGATTTAGTGTAACATCATAATTACAATTATCAGTAGACTTTTTTTCGAGTTAGCCTTGTATATTTTAGGCTTAGGTGGTGCGCGTATAAAAAAGTTGCAGCAAATAAATGTTTTCTAAATTATCCTTACCATGTTCTGATGTTATTTATTGACTTGTGACTAAGTTATACTCATTAACCAGTTGATTTATACTTTCATCCTTCAAAAATATATATGATTCTTTTGAAATGCGAGCTTTAATAAAATTCATTGTACCCTTTTTATGTGCAAAAACAAAAAGAAATTTTTATCAGATATAAGAAAATTTTCTTTCGCATGGTCTTCTCAAATATCTACTCATGAACATATCTTTATATATAAATTGGAAAGCAAAACAAGATAGAAATACGTGAACAAAGCGAGTGTGAAAAATAGAAACCAATCAAATTGCGTGCGTCACATCCAGTTCAAACTCAATGCTTGTACGTGCTTCTTCTGCTTACATAAATCCGACTGCAATTTGTTTATCCATAAGGCTTCGTATGTGGCTAGCTCCCTTTTGTTTCTGCATTTAGTAATTACTTTGAATGCTACGTCTGGAGAACATACGTGCGTTGTTTCGATGATGTGTTGCGCAATAGCAGACGTGTATTCACCATTTGATTTAAAACAGGCGTTCAAGTTGCAATGTTCTCTCATTCGAGTAATTAACCGTCTGGTCGATCGGCCTACGTAAGTTGATCGACAACTTGCGCATGTATATTGGTAAATAATATTTGATATCGACATTAACGGCTGTTTCTCTTTGATTGCTGGTAAAGGCAAGTGTGTTACCCTAAATAACACTCGTAGTTTGGCTGCATTAAATGTGCGTGTCAATGCTGCTTCAACTTTCTTTTGTGCCATTCGGGAAACTGCATCTCCCTTAAATGGGATGTTTAGGTAGACGGTTTTCTTTTCTGGCCCATGGTACGTCTGTTTCTGGTTAACTCCCCTTTTAATAATTGATTCAATTAATTGTCTGGGATAGCCATTAGACATTAAATCGTTAATTGCCTTATTATATTCATTTTCTTTAGAATCTTGACTAACCAACCTGTCAATTCTTGAGAAGCAACCACGAACTGTTGCTAATTTATATTGAAATGGCACAAAACTGCTATAATGCAAATACTGTGCAGACCATGTTGGTTTATGGTAAATTGTTCTGTTTAATTTACCATTAGTTTCTTTCTTTAACAGTACATCAAGGAAAGGCAGACAGTCATCTTTCTCGTGCTCTGACGTGAAACCGATATTCTTATGTGCTTTGTTGAAACTTTGAAGCAATGTTCGTGATTGCGACCTGTTTTTAAGTACAAGAAATATATCATCCACGTACCGTATATATTGAGCACATTTACTTATGTCACTCTTTAATGATGTATTTTCTAGGTGCCCTAGAAAAATCTCAGCCAACACTGGAGATAGGGGGCTTCCCATTGCGACACCATCAGTCTGTTTGTAGATGTTTCCATTAAAACGAAATCGTACGTCTTTCGTGCATAATAAGATAAGCTTGCGTAGGGTTTGACCTGGCACCGGCGATGGTAATATATCGTGTTCTACCGCTTTGACTATAATGCCAATGGTTTCATCAATTGGAACATTTGTAAACAAAGACGTAACATCAAAAGATACCATAATCTTGTTTTAACATTTATATCTTGAATTTTGTTTACAAACTCAAACGAATCGGCAACCGAATAATTACCTAGTAGTTTACGTAATGGTTCAAGTGAACGAACTAGCCATTTAGCTAGTGCATGAAACGGAGAATTTACCATTGATAAAATTGGCCTCATGGGACAACCTCTTTTGTGTGTTTTTGGTAATCCGTACATTATTGGTGTAGATGATCCAACTGGCTTGAGCTTCTGTGCAGTGGCCTCATCAATAAAACCGGCATCTGTCAAAATCTTAATTTCATTAATTACTTTGCGCTCCACCTTGTCTATTTCATCTGATTTATCGTCTAGACGTGTGAATTTTGTATTGTCATTTAACACGTTTTCCATCTTTTGTACGTATTCAGATTTGTCCATTATAACTGCGCTCTTCCCTTTATCAGCGCGTAGTATTTTGATGTCTGCATTTCTGCTGATATTTCTAAGTGCATTTAGATGCTGCTGTGTCAACGCATGCTGCTCTGCACATTTAGACGATTTCAAGTGTGAAGCCTGATCAACTAGTGTAGCCTTGAACCAATTTTTATAATCATTACTGGTAGGCTCCAAGTCAGCTGTTTGTTCAAATAACAATTCAAATGCTGCCTCAAAATCAAATTTTCTTATATCTGATAAAATTTCTTTTTGTTTTTGCACATAAAAAGGGTACAATGAAATATATATGAGTTGAAGAAAACTGCGCACATTGGATACCGGATGCAACGTGTAGATAAACCAGCTTCATATTATTTCACAAACAAGCCAGAAAGTTAATCATCGTGGAATTGCATAAGTCTATCTGCATATATATTAAACTAGCGCCAGGGTTGGGTTATGACTGCATGCCAAGAATAAGATTTGTGGTTTCGTGACGATTGAAATTCTGTTGCAATTAATTCCTCCCTTTCCAGCCTTAATGTTTACGTGAATATGGTTAAGTCTTTACTGTCTCTGTTACATCAGCATAATGCTGGTAATCATTATTAGAGCTCTTTTGAGACATGGGTTTCAAATCAGTATCGAAATTGGATAAATATTTCTTGTTGAATCCATCAGGTTGTCCGTAAGGTATACTCGATATTGGATCAATTACGATAAGTATCATCGAGGATCTAGTCAACAAATTTGCATTACGAGCCTGGGAAGGTAATATTTATAGCAAGCGGAACTGTGGCCACTGGGCGATAACGATTGATCTCATTTGGTTTTTTTGCTCGCGTCGATTTTTCTTTCTTTAAGTAGGAAAATTATGTCGGGGTTACATGCCGGAACTAGCTGAGTTTAAGGACAATTAATAGGAGATTACATTTGTAACCTTGACAGACAAATCAGTCGAACTCTACGGTAAAGGATTCTCATTTCTTCAAAATTGTAAATAAATATATAGCGGAGAAGTTCCACGCTTCTGGCAATTCAATCACTCATGTTGAATTCGTGACTAGCGAATCTCTATAAGCGGGAAAGAAGTTCCTTATGTGCATTTCTACATAATTTGTTTTATAGGACAACAGAACATGGCTAGTTTGGCCAGGAGTTGTCCGAAATTTACGACGCAGACCTTACAGACGTAAGTCACTTTCGAGAACAGAAGGTTCTGCTTGTCACCTATGCCAATCGCGGCTTCTAAACACATAAATTTTGCGCTTATTCAAATAGGCTTTCCAATCCAGCAAATTGCGAGCTTGGAGTAAATGCAAATGGTTACATAAAATGCTGAAAGAAAACAGTTTGCTGCACAAAATTAAACCAGTGTTTGAAGGGGCGTAGATAAGTTCAATAGGGTTCATGGACATCACTGGTCATCTGCGTGAGTAGGCAGGTCCTGGAGAAGCACAGATAGAGACATACGCATTATGTATGTTAGTGAAGACCATGTTTAAACTATCTAATGTAACTGCCAACAGTTTTAGCGGATAATGTCTCTCTGCTGGTAGCTATATAGATCATGTATGTACACAGAAAAATGTAAACTAAATAAAAATTGACTGGTATACTGGTATTTAATTAGAAGAACAGTAATGTAAGGCTGTATTTCTCCGCACTTCTTATTGGGTCTGAATCGAAAAAAGTGCTAGACCCGAACGGAAAACGTACTTCTCACTGGAATAGCGATTCAAATGCGAAAACAGCTGGATGTGCTAGGTCTGAATGTAAATCCTATTTGCGAATGAAAATGGGGACACAAAAAATAAAGTTGCAGCATGTGGTGGATCAGAACGGAAACCACAAATTTGAGAATTAAACTAGGGATATAATTCAACAAGAAGCTTCATGCGTCTGGATCGAATAAAAACGTTATTTGCCAAGAAATATGAAGATATATACATCTAACAGCTGCATGTGCTGGGTCTAAACGGATGCCATGTTTGAAAAGGTAACTGGTGAAGCAAATCATCGCGCACCTGAGTGTGTTTTGTCAGAAGCGAAACCGTACTAACGAATGAAAATAGGGATTCAGATCAGGAGACAGCTGCACGTACTGGGTTAGTAATTTAAGAAGCTGCACAAGCTGGGTTTAAACTGACACCGTATTTGCGAAGAGAAATGAGGGTGCAAAATACAAATTAGGAGCATGTGCTGCGTCGGAAACGAACCCGTATTTATCAACGAAATTGAGGATAAATGGCATAACGTAACTGCACGTGCTGGGTCTCAACCGAAGCGAAGTTTGCGAAATAAATGAAAATACAAATCAAAGTAACTGCTTTTGGTGGGTCTTAATGGAAAACATATTTTCCTGGGTAAACGAGAATGTAAATCATAAAGCAACTGGAGATGATGGATCCGATGCTAAAACAGTTCTGCCACGGGAAATGGAATTAAGTTCATAAAGTAGCTGCATGTGCTGGGTTTGAGCTGAAACAATATTTGCAAAGGAAAGTTACGCTGCATATCATAACACAGCTGTACGTGCCTGTTCTGTACTGAAAACATCGTTGCTAATGAAAGTTAAGGTACAGATCATAAAGCAGCTGTATTTGCTAGGTTAGAACCGACAAATTGGTTGCAAAGTAAATTGAGGATATAATTCATAAAGCAGCTGAATGTTCTGGGTATGAACCGAAATGTTGTTTCTGAGTCACACTGAGGATACAAATCAAAAGCGAGCAGCGTTGACTGGCCTAAACCGAAAAATTATTTGTAAATGAGATTGAAGTTACAGATAATAAAATTGCTGACTGTACAGGGACACAAGGGAAAACAGCTGCTTGTGCCAGATTCGGACGGAAAATATATTTGCAAAGGAACATTTGAATACACATAATAAAGAAGCAGGATGTGCAGAGTCTAAATGGAAACCATATTTGCGAAGAAAAATTGGAATACAGATCATCAAGCACCTGCATATGCTCGGTCTGAACTGAACAGTAATTTTAAGGAAAAAAATGAATTCAGATAATAAACCAACTGCATGTGCTTGGTCTAAACAAAAAATTAATTGCGGAGAAAATAAAATTAACCAATAAATGATTGCGTGGGTGGTGGTAACAATTCTTTAAATCAAGTTTGTGAGCTTGAAATAAACACCAATCCTATTGTATTTAACCGGTCGTCGAACAACGTAACAAAACTACCGTCATCAATTATTGTTTAATTGTGTTTGCCGTCGTACTCTGATGATGATCATGGAAGGTCGAAACGCGTCTGTTTGTTGCGACTGGCAGTAATTTTGTTATGGTTTTCGACGACTGGTTAAATATAATGGAATTGGTGTTTACTTCAAACTCGCAAACTTGATTTAAAGAACTTTTACCACCATCCACGCAATAAATCATTGTTTAATCGTATTGCCGATATATATGTGTGTGGCGAAAGCTACAGATAGCTAATGTTCGAGACTGCATTGAGATTGTGCAGCCGACATTTCCAGTCACGTGCAATGTATGCATGGCTACTAGAGGTGAGAACCGCATATCCAATTTAGCTTTACATATATATATATATATATATATATATATATATATACAATGCGGTTTGATCCACGCTAGGCAGTTTGCCGTCGTACTCTGATGATGATCACGGAAGATCGTAACGCATCAGTGCTTGCGACTTGCCATAGTTTTGTTATGCTGTTCGACGACTGGTTAAATACAATCGGATTGGTGTTTACTTCAAGCTCGCAAAATTGATTTAAAGAATTGCGTAGAAAATTTTTGCTACAGATCATCAAGTACCTACATGTGCTTGTTCTGAACGGAAACCGTATTTACAAATAAAAATTAGAATACAGATCAGAAAGCAGGTGTGTGTGCTTAGTCTGAGCTGAAACCATGTTTATAAAGTAAAATTTTGATACAGATGATAAGGCAACCGCATGTCTTAGTCTGAACTGTAAACATATTAAAGTAGGAAATTGGGATACAGATGATAAAGCAACTGCATGTGCTAAGTCCAAACTTAAACCGTTTACGAAAGAAATTTTGGATACCGATGATTAAACAACTTATTTTGCTTTGTCTGAATTGAAACCATATTTCGGAATGTAAATTGGGATAACGATAATCTATTGATGCTAATATACTGCCATTGTGTATTGGGTGTTGCGCACCGGGTAACAGATTAGTTTAAATAAGACCAGAGGGATAAACGTGAGAAAATGTGAACGAATAGTATAATCTCGTGCACATTCGTTTCGTGCTTAAGGACGTCTTATCCGTAAGAGCTGGTATAAAGCTCTATACTGACTATATATTTGGGTGAGGAATGTAGGGATATAGGACGGTACAATCTCCTATTCGAGTGTGTAAAACTGCATTAGTGAAGCTAATTTCATACAAAGTCTTCGACAATGCGACTTAAAGCCAACTCACTATGTATATATATATATATACCGAGGCTGTAAATCAATACCGATACTACGGGTTTCGCGTCAGTACCTGATCCCAACAGTATGGTTGCGGAGTCGGTACACGGTTATAATACAGTGGATTTCAGGTACGCTAAAGTTCAGCAAGATTGAGAATTACAACTTCTTCCTAACACTTTTTACTCCAGGAAATAATGACTCCATAGACAAGTCGGTCTTGTGCTTTCAGCACAACTGATTTCTTTGTAAAATAATGCTCTACTATAAGTAGGATGTTGGAACATTGAAATTGTGTATGAGAACCGCGAGCGCATCTGTTAATTGAGGAAATCAGTTAATTTCTGCCACTCTGCTGATTGTACTAGACACTTATTTCTTTTAGCTTACTAAAAGACAGTATAAAGCGTGATGATCTTGTACTAACAAATATAGTACATTAGCTTTTCACTTAGGCTTACAGAATCTTGGTTCCTTTGACAGTGAATGAAATTTCCTCGTCCTTGCTGGGTACATTAAGACCTGGAAATTAATATATTCTCTGTCGCGCAACATAAGTCTTTTAATGTATGAAAATAATTCTCTCCGAGAACCAGATGCTTAAAATTGGCGTTCTGTCTCATAGGTTGGGTTCATTTTGTTTATCGTAAATTTAATCAGCGATTCGCACCGCTTTTAATAAAACGTCACCTTCTATTATTATTATTTAATCTAGGATAAATAAATTTTCCTTTAATATAGACTTCAATTCTTTATTTATTCTTTTTTATCATAAATTACCAAATTTGCGTAACCGTTGTCTTGTCTCTTACAAGTCCAAAATAATCTTCTTTTCAAGTTAACGTAAAATTTTTTTACTTGCTTTGGTTAACATCGAGTCTGTGACATACTGTCTATTTTCGTTAGGAATTTAAACTGTTTGGATGGTATAGCTTAACTCGGTTATAGTGACTTTTTCGGATAATCTCTTGTAAGTCCCCAAAATTGCATACGATAAACAGCTGTTAAACTTTGTCTCCATGTCGTGTCACGCGACATTTACGTTTAAGCGCAAATGTCTAATGAAAGCCGTGTAGACCGCGTAGATTATTAGATCGAAACTAGGTATTCACGTTTGTGTAAATTTTATATAGCTGTTTAACATTGCAAGTGTTGTTTCTATGACAGGAATATACAGCTGGCTGGATTTAAATATATTTTTCTTTACATTGGTTAACTATCCATTTATCCAAATTGATTATCACAATTAACTAGGAATTTATTCACTATTTCGCGATTATTTTTTTCAAATTACGCAACTCAGTCAGAGCATGTTCTGTCTTTTCTTTGTTAAATACACATATATTTCAAAAAAGCTTTTATTTAATTATTGAATAAACGTTTTTTGAAGAGTGTTTAATCAATTTTCTAGAATTGAATTCGACCATACATTACTTAACCTACTGCCAATTCCATGCTGTTCTTTACTTCCATTTTTAAAATATATATGCATATACTGTTAATTCTGCGCAGTATTCAAGAGATCTCCAATTTTAACTGAAGTAAGCGGAAATTTATCGACAAACATGGTTCAGCATTGGAGCACAATGCACGGTTGAAATAAATCAACATTGTAATACATTTTCGTTGATATTAGTAATAGATTTGATATGCTTTACTGCTGGAAATAAAAAGAGTCATCAGCATATATTTAGTATGACTGCTTAGCCTACCATAAAATGCTTTCTTACTAAACCAACATTCTATTAATATTAAGCAACGTTTTTTCAGAGATCATGCTTTGACGTAATGAATAGACACCACATTCCTCGCTTACGAATTTCATGCTGTCTTACATTAACGAGGAAGTATATATATATATATATGCTAATACTAATTGAAATTTTTTTTAGTTGCAAATAATCGGAAGAAGGGAATTGCCAACCTTAATTTTCACAAAACTTTTTTCTAATTTATTGTATTCACGTTGAAGTTTTTGCACATTTATTCTCGCGTTTCAACCGTTTTAATAAGGCTCCCTAATTCCATAAGATAAAAAAGTTATACAAGTGTACTATTTAAACATCATTAGACAATGAACCGCGGATAAAAAACTAATGTTTAATAGAGGAACGGTATGGATGAGATACGTTTCAACCTGAATATTTACATTCTAATGGGTTAAATATTGCAGGAACGAAATAAACTCTCATATTGTTCTTCTATGTTTTTGCGTGACTTCATTGTCGTTTTAAAGATATTGGTTATTTCTGATAAATGTATTAATATTTTTTGGCTAAAATTTTAACTGCAGAATGTTTAAGTACTCAACGACTTTAGTTGAACCGCAAAATCTAAATTCTTTATACTTTGGTCGATACGTCCTTCCAGTTTGTGTTCTGTTCACGAATTTAACTTCTTGCTGCTTTCTATCAAGAACTCCTGTTTTAGCCAATATCTTTGCGACCAACTTGTTCGAATTTAAAAGCAAGCCAAACTTTGGTTAATAGCTCAATTAAGACATGTGTGTATGATTATTAAGTACTTGCTTTAGTTTAAATAGTCTTTGGGTGAAATATTTCGAGACAAATCTTACCAATAAGGTCGAAACCAGTCTTCTGGATGAATTGCATTTTCTACGCTATACAATTCTCAGTTTATACTGACATATGTAAGTAATTAATTGGTCAGGTCAAGATCGCAATCTTGATTATAAAAATTGTTATCACCACCCGCGCAACCAATGTTAGTTTAATTATATAAATGTTCATTTCAATGCCACTTCCCCATGTAGTGCAGTGTCTGTTCAGTAATAACAGATTGGGAATGGTTAGTTGGACATTTGGGTCTAAATAGATACCATATGAGCTCCACCTAAATTAATAAAAGACTAACCAAGTTACATTTGTTAGTATATAACTGAAACTTGTATGTTGTGTGCGGCAGGATGGCTCAGTGGTTAGAGCACCAGATTCCGAAGCAGACGTGCCCAGGTTCGAGTCCTGTCCGCGGCAAATTCTGGCCATTACATGATGAGTTCCCAATAAGGACGAAACCGGTCTACTGGATGAATTGCCTTTTCTACACTATACAATTCTTAGTTTATACTGACATATGTAAGTAATTAATGGGTCAGGTGTTTATATCAAGACCGCAACCTTGATTATAATAATTGTTATCACCACCCGCGCAACCAATGTTCGTTTAATTATATAAATGTTCATTTCAACACCACTTCCCCATGTAGTGTGGTGTCTGTTCAGTAATGACAGATTGTGGATGGTTAGTTGGAACTTTGGGTCTAAATGGATGCCTTATGAGCTCCACCTAAAGGAAAAATAGACTAACCAAGTTACATTAGTTACTATATAACTGAAAATTGTGTATAGTGTAATTGGCGGCAGGGTGCTCGGTGGTTAGAGCACCAGATTCCAAATAGATGTGTGCAGGTTCGAGCCTTGTCCGCGTGCATGATGAGTTCTCATCAAGAACGAAACTGGTCTACTGGATGAATTTCCTTTTTATCAAGACCGCAGCCTAGATTATAATAAATGTTATCACCGCCCGCGCAACCAATGTTCGTTTAAATCTTACCATTGACTAACGAATGTTGAATACCTTTTAGATTTGTTTTACCCAATCAAGACTTTCTCTCTCAATAAATATATATGATGGGATTAAGTGGAAGTTTCAAAACGAAACTGGTATTACGTGTAACCTTTTATTTATCGATTACTCCTTTGAGTTATAAATTTCTTAAATTGCCGTCTAACTGCATTACTTAGACCGACTTCTTCTTATCCGTGATAATTGTGATCGATAAATAGTGAACAGCATTACTCTAACCAATCCAAAGTCAAACTTTAACTTGATTCGGCTTGGCCTTTAGTTATTTGTTGACTATAATGGATTCAACATCGAATAGGTCGACGAAAATTAGCGCTCGGAGTATCAGTGTACAACGGTATTATTTTTAATTTCAATGATTATTGTCATTAAACTAGGTTCCAGTAAATAAAGGTGTAGTAGTTGTTACAAGATTCATAAATTATAAAAACTATTTTTCAATGAAGCATTTGATGTTTTAATTAGTAGGCTTTTTCTCAGTTCATTTGTGGCAGTCAACGACTCTGTTTGAATGGCTGGTTTAGATTACTACTTCCTATTTTAGACGACTCATCTTAATAATCGGCGGAGCTTGCCTAGTTAAACGATTACGTTTGTCACATAATTGTCCATAATACAACGAAAGTAGAAGTCGAGTGAAGAAAGAAGAAATAATGAATAAATTTTGTTAACGTAAATTCTTCATATTTTAAATATATATTAAATAACAAATGTCACAGAAACAGTTAGCATTGGTTAACGCAACCTTATATTCTATTTAAATATTTTATGAGAACAATCTTTATTGAAACACACATAAGTCATTACAGAGAATTCAGATTTGAATATAATTCATACTATCATTATAATGGGCAAAGATGAAAAGTAATTTTATCAGATACGATAGCAGTCTCTTTTTCTTTTTCACCTAAAATATCCACAAGTAAATATGTATATATATATATATATATATATATATATATATATATATATATATATATATATATATAGCATGACTATGCATGGGGTCATTTTTTTCGTGCATGTTCATTAACCACGAACAAAAGTTCTAATCTCATGTACACATCTGTTTTTCGCTTACTGGCGCCTCATCAGTACAAACCGTTACTACGCTCTATACCCACGGAATGGTCACGGAATGTTGCATAATTGAGAGAAAATTAGAAAGAAACGGTTCATGTGTCTGGTAAAAATCCTTTGTATCCTTGCACGTGGGAATACTATACACATAATGATATTTTTAGAAGTTACAAATTAATACTATTGTTATGCGTAATATCTTATAAATTGTCTATATGCTCTGTTAATGAGTGCAGTATAATAAATCTATCATCTAACGAGTTTTGATAATGATAATCAATGCTTCATCTAACTGGCAGGTTAGTTATTTTTACCTATCACTTGCGTTCCGTTCAGAGGTCCGCCAATTTCGATGGCGTTACTGGCTAACAGCACTGTGTAATAGCTGGCTGTCCTTTCTTCGAAACAGTGAATTGATCGCTTCTGTTTCGCTTGAAAACTTCTCTAATCCAGTAGTTGCAGAAAAACTATCGCATGCCGTCAGATTCGTCTCAACCGATGCTTCTTAGATTATACTTAAGTAGTACAAACTTTAGACGTTGTGCTATATGGCGTCCTTCAGCACCCGCACAACGGTGGACTCAAATAGATCATGTAGCACTTAGTAATAGATGACGTGGTTGCATCCAGGATTGTCGTTCTTTTTTTAACATTCATGTCGACTCGGACCATGCACTTATCCGTTGGAGATACTCGAAATAAGGCGCCAAATTCCACTTAGCTCGACTCATAATAATACTCGTCGCAATATAAGACGTCAAATTAAGCGCAGTCTAAAATCCGATCTCCAAAACTTAAAGACCAGAAAGGCTGAAAAAACGGAAGAAGCGTTCGTGTCAGGTAATAGTCGCTGTTTGTTCCAACTCATTCGCGCAACAGTTCCGAGAAAATTAAAAGTTAGTGAAACTATAAATTATGGTAACAACAATTTAATAACCGATAAAGTAAGTTGTCTTGATAGGTGGGCTGAACACTTCAAATATCAATTTTCTTGGCCACCCGCGTCAGTTCAGATTCCCGGTAGCATGTCTGCATCAACAGTGTGGAATTTTGGTCTCGAAGAACCATCAGAGTTAGAAGTACGCGATGCAATCCTATCTCTTAAACGCTGCAAAGCCACATGACCCGATGAATTGCTTCCCGGATTATTTAAGGATGGCCGCGATATAATATCAGGAGCGTTGACAAAAATTTTTCATACTATATGGAATGAGGAAACCGTACCACTTGATTGGAATGAGTCGACCATCATTCCTATCTTCAAAAAAGGCAATCGTAATTCGTGAGTTAACCATCTCGGTATAAACTTGACTCCAATCGTATCTAGGTTATTTGCTTCGATTACCCTACGTCGTCTTTGCGCTTCATGTGAATCAGATACAAAGAAAGAACAGGCTGGATTCCGCGCAGGACGAGGTTGTATAGATAATATTTTTACGTTAAGGCAAGTTTCGGAACAGAGACATTTATATCACCGTCCCACAATAGCCGTCTTTCAAGAATTTGAGGGTGCATTTGATTCGGTGGATCGCAATGTTTTATTCCATATTTTGTTGAAAAGCGGTGTGCCCGCAAAATTTGTTAATATTATACGTGATCTCTATATAAATACTTTAGTCGCGTTAAGGTCTACAACGAATTAACGAATAAATTTACAACCTGCAGTGGTGTTCGTCAAGGTTGTCCACTTTCTCCCTTTCTGTTCAATTTTGTTGTCGATGCTATTATGAGCAACACTCTTCCACACATTCAGAATGCAGGTGTTGAAGTTATCCCGGGCGGTAAACTAGTCGATCATGATTATGCGGACGATGTCGTACTATTATTCAACAATCTGGATGCTGCCCAGACCACCTTGAATAGATTAACAGATGAAATTAGCAGTATGAAATTTGCACCTCTATATGTAAGTTACTGTTACAGGATCACTCACCCCTCACTCCAACGCTGCGACTGCAGAATGGAGATCTAGACATAGTCGACAGGTTTAAATATCTTGGGAGCTCTATTAATAACTTAGGAGTAGCTTTCTCGAACCTTCGTCATTTATGGAAAAACGCGAATATTTCACTCTGTCATAAAGGTCGTGTTTACAATGTATCTGTACGCGCAGTCTTACTATACGCTAGTGAAAATTAGCCTTTTAGAGTTGATGATTTGAGACGCTTACAGGCATTCGATCATCGGTGTTTGAGAAGTAAAGCAAATGGTGGTTACCAACAACGAATGACTAACGTTGACATTCGTAGACGTATTTTTGGATCTTCCAATAAGAGCTTCTTGTTAGAAAAACAAATAACTTCGTTGGCTCGGTGACGTTTTGCATATGCCCTCATTTCGATTGCCCAGTAGAACTCTGTTCTCTCATTCAGCACCAAATTGGAGTAAGTAACAAGGCAGGCAGATTTGAACATGGCAGAAAAAGTTGAAGTCACTTACATCCAAATTGGATAGTATAGCACCAACTCGTCCGCCAGGATGGGGTCCCCGTGCGCATCAAAGTTCTTGGTTGGAAACCCTTAGCGATATGACATGGAATCGAGCTCAATGGCGATCTTGTTACAGATGTCTAGTAGAATCATCTTCGTAACTTTCTTTTATTAGTAGGGCAAAGGTAGCTGCGAGGTTTGGTTTGTTTACGACGTGATACAGTGAAAGCCGCAAGGAATCTCTATTGCTGATGTTGCCTTGTCCGAATGCTAACTTGGCCATAATAGTGTTGTGGAGAGGTTTAATTTGCCTCATTTATGGGAGTTATCCTGATAAATTGACTCGTAACTAGGTACTCCTTCTTTCTCTCTGCCTCTCTCTTTCTATCAAAAATCTTATTAATAATTTGTCTAAATTATTAATTCTGTTGTTTATATATTTTTTTACACTCCTTATGGTTTTATGGAAGTGAAATCTTAGTCACTTTTGACTTCTGTATTGCTGGACATGATGATGATGATGATGATGATGATGATGATGATTATGATGATGATGATGATGATGATGATGATGATAGGCCTGGCTGCCATTGTAGTGTTAAATTAACTTGGTTGGACTACTGATTTTGACTCCTCTCTTCCACTTTGCACTGCTACAATTTTAACTATTCTATCATCAAACTTAATAATATTTTTAATATAAACTATGTAAATCACGGATGCGAAGTTGTTTTAAGCACCAATTCCGTTACAGATATACGTTTGTCAGCACAAACTAAGCTTTGGGCAATTTAGCAAAGATAATTCATCCAGAAGACGGAAATTTGCCATGGACAGGACTCGAACCTAGCCACGTTCGATTTTGAATATGTAGCTCTAACCACTGAGCCATCCTGCCGTACGCAACACATTATTTTTTGGTTATATACTTACTAATATTTCTAGATTTGCTTTTTAATTTGATGAAGCCTATATTAACTAACCACCCCCAATCTGACATTATAAACAAACAACAAGCTAAATGGAGAGGTGTTCTTAAATTGAACATTTATATAATTAAACGAACATTGTTTGCGCGGGCGGTGATACCTATTCATTAAATCAAGTTTGCGAGCATGATATATACACCAATCGCATTGTATCCAACCAGTCGCATACCAAAGCAAAACTATCGTCAATCACAAATATTGACGCGATTGAACTTCCTTTGTCATTTTCACAGCACAACAACAAGCGGACTAATGATGATCAAAATGTTTACGGGTCTACTAAGAGTGAGAGCCGCATATCTGATTTTCCATACCTTTTATATGTTTGATCGTTGCTAGTCAGTTTGCTGTATTCCTCCGGCGATTACGATGGAAGATCAAAACTCGTCAGTACGTGTGACCGACGGTATTTTCAGTAGGCTGTGCAACTGGCTAGACACAATTGGATTCGTTTTTATATCAAGCTCACAAGCTTCATTTTTATAATTCGTTTATTTTTAGGTCACGAAGATTGGCCTGTAGTGAAAGACAAATTCGCATGGAAATTGTGTGTAAGTTTCTGGTTTGAACTTTGCTTAAATGGAAAATTTTTTATTGGTTTCATTGCACCGGTTTTTGAATTATTTTCGTGCTATATAGGGCACTAATGTTTAGCTATTTTTCAGTCTCTTAATCCTTTTTCAAAAGTGTTATCAGGTCTTTTCTTCTTCGTTGGAACTGGAGCAGTAGCCCTAGTCGAATTGGTTAGTTGGGACTGGGCCGACAGTATATAAGACAGACTATGAGTACGAGTCGGGTATATAATGATTGAGTAACTTGTGGTAGTTCAACAGGCGTTGACCACCAAAATTGGGGTCCTGACGAGATCTTTTCTGTTTTATGTTAGTTGATGAAATGAGTAAATTCTGTGAAGGCCAATGCATAATAGGCGGTTATGTAGTGAAGTAAACCACGAGTGTGCGCGACTTTTTGGTGCAAAACGCATCCAGTAATTTATTCGTGATAAGAGGATGTGAATTGCATATGGTTGTGTGGCCTAGGCACATCGCTGCCGAATCGAAGCCGAGCAGCTGACTACCGACTTTTTAATCGTTTTATACGGTAATTGATAACTCGTTCTGCTTTGAGTTCAATTTTTTGTTTCAAAAAATCTATTTCGTATTATTTTAGCCTGATAATCATGTTATTAAAGCAACTAACAAGTATTTTCCTTTTAGTTGGAACTGTTCCTGTTGTTTTAGCCAGATTGGGTAGGCTGGTATGTGCTAAGAAAAGATAAGATGGACTATGAGAGCTGGTTGACGACTGGATGATGAAGCCATTTGAAGTGGATCAGTCGGCGTTGAACTTTGCAATACACAAATAGAAGGTTTACAAGGAATTATGGTACGTAAAATCTTTTAAACATTGGTTACGCTTTCATTTTTGACTGCAACTAAATGAATTTCAACAAAATAATTATAAGAAGCTAATTCGCCTCACAGACTATTTGGAAGTAAATAAATTTTCTTAAAATATTTTAGTCTAGTGATCATTTGTCTAAAATTTTCTCTTATCTTTTACCCAACAATGAAATTACTTTCTGCCACCTAGTTCGATGGACTGCTGTTTAGCTAATACGAAATTTGACAGCTTTTGATATTTTTTTCTAATTTATCTCGATATAAGTGAGCAGTGAAGTAGCTAGCATGATCTTAATCATTGATGGTCTACGTGGGAAATTTTATAGCAAATGGTTTTCTTTTTATTCGTAAAATGCAATTCCCACGTGGAAGGTTAGTCTGTAAAGCTTAGTTGTTTTAAGTTTTTACAAATAAAATCGTCGGAATATAAATCGCATACGCACGAACCTGGCTAACAACAGGGCAATTGGCAATAAGTGGTATTGATTTCCCGTAAATACTAATTTACAATAGGTATATTTGGTAATGATTATCGAATTTTCTATTTATGCTAAGCACTACTTTTGAGTAAATATATTTGCTACCCGTTGATTCTGGTTCTGACAGATATGTTAGGAGATAACGTTATTGAAGTGAAAATATGGGAAATTGGCTATGAAATATTGCCTCGCCAATTAAACAGGAAAATCTGAAAAATTTGTTGACCGGAAACATTTAAAAATACCGAAAACTTTAACGCGGTTAAATGTTAATTGATAAAAACGTTGAGTTAAAACTGCTCTTCCGTGGTTAAAAGTATAAAATTATGTTTTCAGTTTGCAAAACCGCTTATGCTAGAATTAAACGTTTTGCATAAATATACACTGCAAATTATTCACAAAACACGAAATAAAGGCCAAATGAAGATTCCTAATATGCTAGTCTTAATGACCTGCAAAATAAATCGATACGAAGCAAAATAAATTAGAATAAACATATTTTTGATTCTAGGTCCGTAAAACTAATATATTTTTAAAAATTTTTTTAAAGTCTAATCGAATATTATAATTTTTTAATCAGCCAAACCACGAATATGTTGCGTATTAACCGCTAGCA
>JAQBSW010006877.1:0-45165 GCA_029291075.1 Eudiplozoon nipponicum
ATTGTACTTCGTTCAGTTACGTATTGCTACGAATAAAGCCTCTACAAAAGATGGCGACCGCGCAAATCGCAAGGTTAGTGATAGCTACGTAAGTCTAGATACCTACAGGCCAGCCATTTATAAAGAATGGGTTGAGGATGCTATAGTGTTTTTCAGAGTAGAGTATTGACAACCAACTCGATATGCTTGTCTCTGTCTGGATGGCGTTGCTAGAAACACCAAGGAACAGCCAGACTTATTTCAGGAGTTATATTATGGATGATCCTCCGTTCATATCTCTGAAATTTTGGTTAATAAACTTCAAAGGAGAGGTTAGTCCGCAAGGATTGCACAGATTTCTAACCATTATGCGCGAATGCTTTCGGGCTGGATATCTCTCAAAAATGTGATACCTGATATACCTATTTTAGAATTGCCAGCAAGGTATTTGTATGTTTTTAAAACTATAGCTATAAGATGTTCCAAGATGCCCTAAGAACTGGGCAGAGTTTATCGTCAATGGGAGTAGTTACCGATTGCATGCAGTCCGTAATATTTTCACAACTCTTATGCCTGTGTAGAATGGAATTTTAGCCTGCTACGCTTGATAATTAATATCGAGCGCAGGGTCTAATATGTCTACTGCGTATTCTAAGTGAAGAGATAAGCATGTGTTTGGTACATATCAAAACGTACTTATGGACAGCTTGGGAAATGCTATGAGGAAGGCTGCTTCATTCCGCGCATATGAGGGCACTGATGGAAAGATAGCACTCGTCCGATAGCGAATAAAAGCTCTCCAGAAAATGTAGAAGACCCTCACTTATATGAGCCGAAGCGGTAGTGTCATTAAGGATCCATGATGTTTCAGTAAAGAGCATATTGAAACATTCGCGAAATTCTGATGCGGAGACATCTATAATATAAAGCAACCGGCAGTTGTCAGATTCCATTTGAATGTGTATCTCGAAAAGGTTGTCCAGATGATCAACAATAAATTCTTTATTCGTGAAGAGTTAAGTAAATCCAATTTTGTAATTGATACGGGCGCAGAAGAGGGCATATCTAGGTCAGATATTGTAGAAATTCATAGTCCCACATTTGAATATGAGTTATGAGGAACGAGCGGTAGTTCTATAGAGGTCAAGTAGCTTAAGGAATTTCCGGCGATATTATGGCAGAAGTTCTCCGTTAAGTTGGACTTCTGGTAGCTGATGTAAAATACTATAGTTGGTATGGCCACTTTAATCCAGTTAAATTTGGATTTGTGTCCTAAAAATAGGACTATAGGAATAAGTACGAGGTTTCTGGATCAAGCTGAGACTGGCGCCAATATGGTGATATCAGCGTACTTACAGCAAGTGGTTGTTGACTTATCTGATGTAATCTAGAAACACATCACGGTGATAAGCGCAATTGTGTGACGACATGGTTAAAGTACAAAATTGAGTTGGTGGGGCCATTATCCAATTTATTAAAGACTCAGTTATTGGCGCAGTATGAACTGGTTCCTGTTCTGGAGTTCCGGCAATTATGCTAAGAAAAATTTGTTGATGGTCAGCTTCAATTCTGCGTCCTCTATAGAGGTAGTTTCGTAAGCTAAACCGGGATAATAGAGATTTTGTGGTGACTATAGGCTATTAAAATTGGTGACAAACGGAGACACATATCCACTACCGAATCAGAGAGCCTTGCTACGGGATACTATGGGGTATGAGGTTTACACATTATATCTTTAAAAGGTGTATTGTCAAAGCCAATGGAGAAATATTCTTTACAATTCACCGCAGTGAGGTTTACAAGAGAGGGATCGCATGAATTTCTTTGTTTGACTTTTGGATTAAAAATGCAAGCCACGCATTCTAGCGTTTTGTGGAATTATTCCTTTAGGATTGCCTTTTTGTTAAGATGCATTTTGACGACTCCATATTCTGTAGTGGATCTCGTGAAGCGAACAGTGAGCATTTGGAAACGAGTTTGACCAGGACGAAACAATATGGATTATCGTTCAAATCTGCGAAGAGTAATATTTGTTGCTTAAAAGTGAAGGTGCTTAAATATACCACCTCAAAACAGGGAATTAATTCCTTGATAAACAAGATACAAGAAATTAGAGATGGGACGGAAGCCCGGACAGTACACCAAATGCGTAGGTTTTTGGTAATTATCAGTTATTATCTCCTTTGCATACTGGAGATGGCCACGCTCTTTGGATCGTTGTCTCGATGTCTCGTTCGGGAAAGAGGCACTGTCGAAATTCGGCTTATCAATTTAAGATAGGAGCATAAGGAAATTTCCAAAAGGCTACGGGCAAGTTAAACGAAATCCACCACATTAGCGAGTGTGGGCTGTGCTAAAACTTTCGAGCTAGTCAAAGATGCTTCCGATGTAATAATAGTGACAGTGCTACAACAGACAGACGATTAGATATTTATACCAATTGGGTTTTGTGTCCGACGGCTCCAGGTCCGTGTAAGATTGTATACACTTTTTGTATGGAGTTACCTCAGGTCATTTAATTGGAATATTACGGATTAGAACGACATCTTCTGGAGTCGTCTGCGCGATTATTGTTCGCTATTTGCCCATATAATGACATCGTCAAAGTACTCTGTAGTACACAATAAATCGGACACGAACAAGTCCATCATTCTTCTGAACACTTTCGGTGCGTTCTGCAGACCAAATTGTGCCCAAATGAATTGGAACTGACCTTTGGGGTATACGTCTCTCCGTCGAACGCCAATTTGCAAAATGCTCTGGTTTAGACCAAGCACCATAATCCGCATACCTCCCGCTAGCTTTAGAAATAGATTACGCAGAGTCAGCATGAGATATGGGTCAGGTTTGTTCATTGAGTTTAATTTCTTGAAATCTGCAGCCAGTCGGAGCGAACCATCTTTTTCCGTTAAGTAAACTATAGGAGCTCGAATAACAGTCGCTGCTGCTAGTTTCTATGGAGGAGCGCCATGTAATCTTTGTCCTTCGAAATCTTCGTTAAATTAAAGCCATAGTTTATTGCGCTCGACCGTCGGCCCGAGTCATTCGCTGCAGTCAGGAAGCTGGAATATGGTATTGTACTGACTTAGAAACTCTTTCCTCCATCCGAGCAGCCGACTTGTCGCCTCCTGCACCGGAGTGCTGCAGATCGACCGTATGGAACTCCTACTCTTCGGTCTCGAGAGGCATTTTCGTTTATTCTGACAGTCAATATTCATTTACTTTTCTAATCAATTCTAAACCCAACAGGGGTGTCTACGTATTCGATACAGAAAAAGAAATGGTAGCTCTCGTACACTGTTCGGTGTTTAACGGTAAAGCCATGGGTAATACCGAAACGCTAGCTCCAGTATCCAATTGCGTAATCACAGGCTGTCCATTGAAGAATTTTAAAATTTGAACTTTGATAAAATTACTTTTGCGTGATAATGTTTCCTAGACTGCGTTTTCTTAGAGTTTCATTTCATTCTGAGCTGACTGCAGGGTGTTCTGTTGACCTTCTTCCGTCGACCGAAAATTCTGAGCAAACAAAAGGCGGTGTATTGGTCGCAGTTAAGGTATATCGCTTTTGCTGGCTGTTGTCACGAGGCTCATATTTAGTCGTCGCTCTCAGTGTGATGGTGATCATTGCCGAACTTTCGAGCACCTGCTTTCTTTCTTCCACACCTGGTGTGCCCGAAAGCGCGCTATATCTGGTGGTGTCCAGCAGAATAAACTTGGTGGCCTTATGCAGGTGCACCCGAGGAAAAACTCAACTAGATTGGACAACCACTGCTTAATGTGTGCCATGGCATCCAATGCCGGCTCGCACGTTAGTGGTTTAAAGTTAAATTTGATTGATAATTTATTCAAAACTTTCTGTCTTTCATTAAATGTTTGTGAATTTCATCAAGCAAAAGTATGCATTTACCAGCGATTCACTCCAAAAGATTAATGAGTGTAGTGTTTACTTTAGCCATACTAAAAACTAAAGAAATATAATCTGCGTTCGTTGATGGATATCAGTTAAGCCTGGAGATTTCAGTTGTGTGGTAGCTCTTATATGTTAGTCCATCTGCTACTAGTGCGTTGAATATTGCTCTCACAGTCGGCTTTTATTATATAGTGTTTGCTACTCTTGACACTGGTGGTGGTAGTGGTAATAGTAGTAGTAGTTGTGATATAATTAGTATTAATAGCAGTATGTGTGGTAGAAATATCATCAGTGGTAGTTGTAACAGTAATAGTAGTAGTTGTTGCTATAATAATAGTAGTAGTATTGGCAGCAACAGTAGCTATAGTAAAAGAAGCAGTTAAATACTGTTTGTTGCGGAGAACTAATATATATGCAAGTATGTATTAGGTGTTGCGAACCTAGTAACAAATTAGTTCAGTTGTGACCAGAAGGATAAACCAAAGGCAGCATGAACGGAAAGTATGATCTCATGCACATTCGTTTCGTGCTTACTGGCGACTCATCAGTAGGAGCCGGTGTTACGCCCTTTAACCACTATATATTTGGTCAAGAATGTGGGATAATAGGACGGTACCGCTTTTCAATACTGATTAGAGATTTATTTAATCTGTGTATGGGAAACGTGAAAGCGACATTTAATTAGAGATGGCTGTTTCATATTGAAACGTTTTCATGCTTGTCCTAATAAGTACTTAAGCTTTATTTAGATAATTATATTTGTGTTGAGTTTAAACATTGTTAGTTAACAAATCTTACAATGTTAATCTTTTTTCAATAGACATGATCTTGCTAAAGGAACGAAAAAATCTGCGGGTGTCTCCAAACCAGCTACTCTGGGCAGACGATGCTTGTCATTCTAGGGTAGTAGAACATTCATAGGTAGGAAACCAGTAGCTAAATGCTTCACGACCTGGTGAGCATACTCAAAGATGGAAGAGGATTTAGAATTATAGCAGGAGAAAACTATAAATAATAAATTTAATAAAAATAAATCTTGATCGTATTTCATATGTAGCATGTTCAGCTAAGCCGTAATAGATTAATCCAATTTAAATATTATATTTATAGCCATTACACTTGACATTTTATTATCGAATTAAACTTTAAACGTTTATATTTTCTAGGTCATGTCGAGATGAATGGTATTTTGCAAAAGTGGACAAATTATGTCACAGGTACATTTTAATGTTCCTCTATGTACAGGTTGGCAAGACCGGTATTTTAAAATTGAGGACACACATTTGTGTTATTATGTGTCCCAGGCAGAAATGGAGAATGGCTGCAAAGGATCCGTGCGAATTTCATCATGCGAAGTTTTAGGTTATTTGTCCTAGTTTGTTATAATGGTTGTAGTGGATAGTAACGACGATTTAAGATTTGACGTTGTTTGTGGTAATCAACTTCGTTACTACCTTCGTACTACGACGAAAGCTGATCGCCAAAGGTGGATTATCGCTCTCGGAAGTTGTAAAGCTGGTTCTCTGCCATCTGAAATAGAAAAGCAACGACATACAGGTTTGTTTAACAGTTCTTTTTCATGAAAGAAGATTTTAATTATTTACATTGATTGTTGGCTTTGTTCTTATTGATATTTATACTACATTTCAACTTATTAACGTTTATTTCACTAAATCAATTTTTGCGAGCTTGAAGTAAACATCAATCCCATTTTATTTAACCAATCGTCGAACAACATAGCAAAACTACTGTCAGTTACACGTACTGAGAACACGATGGAAAACTGACTAGCGAGGATCAAACCGCAATGAATATATATGGAAAGCAAAATTGAATATGCGGCTCTCATCTGTCGTAGCATCGCGTGCATTTTGAGAGCCGCATATTAAATTTTACTTTCCATACATAGGTTTTGAGGTTTGAATTTTTCTATGCAGTTTGTCGTTGTACACTGATGGTGATTATGAAAGGTCGAAATGCGTCAGTGCCTGTGACTGACGGTAGCTTTACTATGCTGTTCGGCGTCTAGTAAAGACAATGGGATTGGTGTTTACTTCAAGCTCGCAAACTTAATTTAATGTATTATTACCACCACCTGCGCAAGCTGGGATTGTTTAATTGTCATTAACGATTTTGCTGGCATAAATGATGTTAACGAGCTGTAGCCTAATCGTTACATTTTAGGCTGTTTATTAAAATGGTTAATGCCCAGTTGAATTTGATTTTGGTGATCAATAAAGCCAGTCATCAATCATGCTTAGCTCCACTTTTATTAACGATTATTGTTAGATATTTTCTAAACGATTTTCTTACTGCTAGAGCACAACAGTTCGTAGTAGATTGTATTTACAGTATATGAAAAGTATTTTGTAGAGTAATATACCAATTTAACTTTTTATCGATTTTCTTGGATAACCGTTATTCAGATCTTGAATTGAAAAAAATGAATACAGGGAAATCTTTTCATTGTGTGTTTACACGATCTCGTGATTTTCTTTTCTATCTGAATAATGTAAATTGAATTTATCTTCGATTATATATGTATTCGCTATCATTTAAAGCCTCTGCTAGATAAGGTAAATCTTTGAAATTTGAAATCTTCGTTCAATTAAAAAACAAGGCAATACATTTTGTACTCAAAAGTGGGCATGAGTTAAATTAACAAATCCTGTTATATCTTATACTGTTCTCGATTTTTTTATTTTGACAATCACTGTTTGCGGTTTACAATTATCTATTTTTTATTAGAATTTAGTCTAGTCAAGATAAATCATGCTAATTTAGACTCTTCTTAAAATTTTAGGCTTGTGATATTTTTTTGTTCGACTGATTTCTAGAAAAAATATTTATTTCCACACGTTTCTGAACTTGCGCCAGTCCAGATGTAAGGAAAATTTTGCTATCATTATCTTCTGTGACTAGTATTTGTATCGGCTTTGAATTCCTTCTGTTTATTACAAAAATTGTCCAAAAGTCGACTATTCGTTTAATTTTGATATTTGGTGTTTGAAATACACGGTCTTTGCTGGAAAAAGAAATTAATTTATTTTCATTAAGGTTGCAATCGTGATATGAACACCTGACTCATTATTCACATATATTTGTCAGTAGAAAATTGGTATCGTATATTGTAGAAAAGGCATTTCATCCAATAGACCAGTTTCGTCTTTATTGGGAACTCATCACGTATTGGCCCGAATTTGCCGCGGACAGGGCTCAAACCTGGGCAGGTCTGCTTCAGAATTAGCGTCTATGAATGAGCCCAAATGACGCGTCTATGTTTAGAAGTGGCACTTCATAATATAAATTTTAATTTCAAAACCACTTCCGCTTGTATTTTGGTGTCTGTTCTATGATAACAGATTGTGGATGATTAGTTGGTACTTCATGTCTAAATAGATGCCATATGGACTCCTCCTTACGGAAAGGTTAATTAAGAAGCATTAGTTAGTGTGTAACTGAAAATTGTGCGTAGTGTGCGGTAGGGTGGCTCAATGGTAAGAGCACTAAGTTCCGAAACAGTCGTGCCCAGTTTCGAGCCCTGTCCGCGGAAAATTCTGGACTGTACGTGATGAGTTCTCATTAAGAACAAAACTGGTTTACTGGACATATTGCTTTTTCTACTTTGATTATAGTGACAAATTTATGTACAGAATGAGTCAGTTCTTTAAATTAAGTTTGCGAGCTTGAAGTAAACACCAATCCCATTGTATTTAACCAGTCGTCGAACAACATAACAAAACTACCGCCAGCCGCAACGCACTGACGCGTTTCGACCTTCCTTGATCATCATCAGAGTACGACGGCAAACTGACTATCGAGGATCAAACCGCATTGAATATATATGAAAATCAAATTTAGATATGCGGCTCTCACCTCTAGCAGTCTCGCATACATTGAACTTGACTGGAAATGTCGGCTGCACAATTTCTGTGCAGTCACGAACATAAACTGTTTGTAACTTTCGCCACATATACATATGTAGTAGTTTTGTTATGTTGTTCGACGACTGGTTAAATACAATGGGATTGGTGTTTACTTCAAGCTCGCAAACCTGATTTAAAGAATTGTTACCACCACCCGCGCAAACAATTATTGTTAGAATAAGTCAGTTGTTTATGTCACGATCACAACCTTGATTACAAGTAATTGTTATCACCGCCCGCGGAACCAATGTTTCTCATTTGTCCCTTCTTTTTTAAGCCTTCCATCAGCTGATTGTCTGAAAATGACGTTGGAACAAGATTTTCCACTCTTCTTTTTCCTAATTTTCGAGACCGTATTTCCAGTCTCAACATCAATTTTATGTTGTTAGTGTTCTATGAGATCATTTTAATTACAATAAATAAACAATTATCATTCAAGTTTATTATCACACAATAGACACATAATCAATAAAGTTTTATGCTCCACATGCTTGTTAGATGATACTTATTTAATTAAATAATGTATGTATTGTTGTTATTCTTTTTCGGAATTCACAGCTTTTTCTAGAAGCGCAACTGCAGGTGTACTAAATTTAGTCTAGAATTTTTATTAAGTTTGGTGTGCCTTTTTATAGTTCCAACAAAAGGTGGTGGTAAACTTTGATTGGGGCCTTCGAGGCCGGATTAGTTCAACACTTTCTTGTTTATTATCCGTGATCATTTTACCATCATGTTTTGATAAATCCCATTGCATTCTTACGGTTGTGACGCCTTTCTTCCGTATGCATATCCTTCGTTCCAATCAATGGGCTCAAGTCTTGTATGAAGCCTTCTAAGTATCACTAAATGTTTATCAGATTAGGTTTGACAGCCGTAGCACGCCCTCAGTTACGCGTAAATCATCAGGTGAATTTTCCTTACTTTTGAGCATTTTCAAGATTTTTGTTTTATTAATGGCTTTTTTGAAATTTGATTGCGGAGTGCCAGCTTCATATTTTCCAATGCCGCGTTTTGCGTACGCGGGTTGTAGCTTTGCACCGACAGTTTCACAAAGATCCGATTGATCACAATTTCCATTTCCGTTTTGTCTTCGATCGGGCTGAGTTTGTATTCGTCCCAATGGAAATGCGGTTCTATCACATCTTTGTTTACTGGCAACGTTTCGGAACGAAAATCCCCGTTCCATCTTCAGGCCAATTATCACATATATACACAGCACAATACTCACAATAGCAGATTTAAGCAAATGTGGTAACTTCGTTCCGAAACCGTTCTATTTATATTTTATTTTTTGACTCACCACTGGTTTTAAACATAGAATTTGTCTCAGTAACTAAACTCAATATATGCATATGTCTAGCGCACATGAATGCCCTCACCCAACAACTAAATCTACATATATATATATAACTATTTGTAATTAGCAGACCAATCCTTACCTCAGTATAATTTCAGCTATCTCAAATTCCCGGTATACATAATCTCATCTCGTGTGCAGAATGTTGTAGGGGAGAGAGAAAGTATCGAACCTTTTTTTGTTATAACTGTACTGTTACTATGTCACGGTAATCAAAATTCAAAACTGATAAAACAAAAACATTGAATTCTCTAAATCAAGTTTGCGACCTTGAAGTAAACACCGATCCCATTGTATTTAACCAGTCTTCGAACAACATAACAAAACTACCGCCAGCCGCAACGCACTGACGCGTTTCGACCTTCCATGATCATCATCAGAGTACGACGGTAAACTGACTATCGAGGATCAAACCGCATTGAATATATATGGAAATCAAATGTTAGATATGCGGCTCTCACCTCTAGCAGTCTCGCATACATTGAACTTGACCGGAAATGTCGGCTGCACAATTTCTATGCAGTCACGAACATTAACTTTTTGCAGCTTTCGCCACATATACATATATAGGCAATACAATTTAACAATAATTGATTGCGCGGGTGGTGGTAACAATTCTTTAAATCAAGTTTGCGAGCTTGAAGTAAACACCGATCCCATTGTATTTAACCAGTCATTGAACAACATAACAAAACTTCCGCCAGCCTTGATTGTCACATACTGTATTTTATTTTAAGCCGGGAACTCTAATGTATACAATGAGATGAGATTATTTATACCGGCAATTTGAGATCGCTGAAATAATACTGAGGTAAGGATTGGTCTGCTAATTGCAAATATATATATATATATATATATATATATATATATATATATATATATATATATATATATAGATTTAGTTTTTGGCTGAGGGCATTCATGTCCGCTAGACATATGCGTATATTGAGTTTAATTACTGAGGCAAATTCTATGTTTAAAATCAATGGTGAGCCAAACAAAATAAAATATAAATAGAACGGTTTCGGAACAAGGTTACCACATTTGCTTTAATCTGCTAATGTGAGTATTGTATTGTGTATATATTTGATAATTGGCCTGATGATAGAACAGGGATTTTCAATTCGAAACGTTGCCAGTAAACAAAGAAATAGTCGAACCGCATTTCCATTGGGACGAATACAAACTCAGCCCGATCGAAGACAAAACGAAAATGGAAATTATTAATGGCTTCACTTAAAGTTAGTCAGTCTATGTGTTTTAGTTCAATCGACTATGTGGCGAACGGAAAGTTTAAACTCATGTGAAAATTTATTTCGTGCTTACTGGCGATACCATCTACTATACTAAAATGTGAACCTGAAGTAGTAGAGCTAACTTAATATGAAGTCATCGACAATGCGACTCTATATTATATATATATATATATATATATATAATATATATATATATATATATATATATATATATATATATATATATATATTATAGTGAGTTGTCTTTGAAGTTGCATTGTCGAAGATTTTAAATGAAGTTTTATAAATTCGTTTAGGAGATGGTACCGTCGAATTATTCCACATTCCTCACCGAATTATAAATCTGCACATGAAATTATACTTTACGTTCATGCTGACTTTAGTTTGTCCTTTTCGTCATATTTGAATGAATGTGTGCAACACCTAATGTATAAATGTTAAATTACATTGCTCAGTACTGTCCTTCTTGTTGTAAATTTGGCCGCTAATACATAATTGTAAATGTATTAGCTCTCCGCAACAAAAGTATCTGACTATGTAGAGAGTTGGAAACACTATGTTTGTCATAAATTTTTTAAAGTTGAAACGAAATAAATATATTTTTTGTCAACGAACGAGACAGTGAAGCCACAGTTGATTCAAGTATTGTTTGAACAATTTATTATTGATTTTCTCTAACGCGATTTTCAGCGATATCACTATTTGAATAATCGGAGGAAATTTCCATTTCTGCAACTTTTAATATTTATGCGATTCGTTCGTTTGTTTCTTTTCGTTAGACTATACAGTATTCCTACAATTGACGAACTACACGCGAATTACATATTTGTCAGTGAAACTTAATTGCTATTACCTTGAGGTGACTCTATTTTTCTGACTTTTTAAACTATTTGCTTGTTTTCATCGCGAGAACAGTGTATGAATTTTTATTGATGTATTTGGAAAATTTTGATTCCTGCTTATTTATTTAATTGTGCTAAATTATGTGACTTGAGATAATATTATAATATAAACAGACAATATTTTTTTGTGTTGAATAATCATAAGCAATGTGATTGTTTCTATTTTTATAAATGTATTGAAATCACTTAAGGGTTTTTCTCGTTTGGTAGTTTGCTTTTTAAACATTTTTCAATTTTTAGGTTTTTTCGTTCCTTTAACCCTAGCAATGTGGTCAGTAACCGATTATAAATGCAACGATGTGGAGTGCTTTATCTACGTGATCCATAGTGTTTTTTTTGTAAACTTATTTTCAATTAAATTTCATATTTCCACTTTACCGTGAAGCCAGCGCAGCTTATCTAAATTTTGATTAAAGAAATATTGGTTTGAATTCTGTTATGGCGACTTATTGGCTTGTTTCTGCATTGGAAGTAGTCTTGGAAAATCTCTCACATTTTGATGTATCATTGTTCTCTCCCTACTTTGTACCATTTTGACATCGTTGCCTCTTTGCTGGTTGCTCTGTAGCACTCTCCGGAATAAAGGCCAGTGCTGGTGGTGGTCAGTTTGATGATCTTTCATACAATGACGACGCCATTATGCTATCATAAAAGGAAGATGATTTTCCGAGATCCATTAGCTATTCTCTTATCTGGACATAACTTTAAAATGGTCGTTGTGATCAGGCTATATTGCATGTCTATGACCGTGATAATGTATGTTTTATGTATATGTGTATGTATGTATGTATGTATGTATGTATGTATATATTTAAGTTTTTATGTATGTATGTATGTAGGTATTAATGTTTGTTTGCATATATATATATATTTGTATGCATGAATCTATATATGTATGTATGTTCATATTTATGCATGTATGTTTGTGTGCGCTTGTATGTGGGCATGTATTTGTTATATATATATATATATATATATATATATATATATATATATATATATAGTGTGTGTGTGTGTGTGTGTGTGTGCTTGTTTATATAACTGTCCTCTTAGTTTCGGAGCCAATTTTGTTATCCTCTGCACATTTAACTGCTTTACGTTTTTAGATTTTCAAGAGGATCGATTTATGCTATCTTTTCATTATGAGCTCTTCTTCATCACGCTAACGTGAATGATTCCTACCTAAACTGTACTGTTATTAACTAGTTGTTTTTTTCAAGAGATGTCAACATCGCAAATGTTACTTAGTGTGCTTACTATTATTTGTCTAATGTTATTAATCTCGTATCCTTTTCTTTCTGTTATAGATGAGGCCAAATCTGTGATCCTTAGCAAACAGTGCGAACTCAGATTATATCGTGATTTGTTAGTAAATCAAACAGCAGCATTAAAAGAATGCCTCCGTGAAGGTCATATTCCTGATATTGGCGTGAGTTTTAATTGAACTTTTCTTCTTGAAAACGTATTCTGCGTCGGCAGAATTAGGTCTAGTTCAATGGTTTTTAAATTCTGCGATAATTGGATGCATTTTGATAATATTCCGTAAAATGTCTTTTAGGGATAGCTTCGAGCCTTTGTTCTTAATTATTTGATTAGGTGGGCATGTTTGCGATACTAGTCAGTTGCTAAGTTCAATTTCGTTAGATTACTGCCGTATATTTTATCGCAATCCTAAACACATGTCTATTAGCTTCAGTTTCAATTTTAATATAATTTATGTTGTTGTTGTTGTTGTATACTAAGTTTCGTTACACTTTCTCTGTTCTTTATCAAAGTTTTGTTTGAATTTAAAAGTCAGTACATCTTTTATGGAAATATATAATCACTCTGTTGCAGTGGACAAAGAGTAGATGAACTCTATATAATTAAACGAACATTGGTTGAGCAGAAGGTGGTAACAATTATTATAATCAAGGTTGCGATCTTGATATAAGCACCTGACTCATTAATTATTTACATATTTCAGTATAAACTAAGAATTGTATAGTGTAGAGAAGGCAATTCATCCAGTAGACCGGTTTCGTCCTTGTTGGGAACCACTGAGCCACTCTGTCGTACACTATACTACACACATTTTTCAGTTATATACTAACTAATGTAACTTTGTTAGTCAATTTTTCCTTTAGGTGGAGCTCATATATGGCATCCATTTAGACCCAAAGTTCCAACTAACCATGCCCAATCTGTCATTACTGGACAGACACCACATTACATGGGGAAGTGGTATTGAAATGAACATTTATATAATTAAACGAACATTGGTTGCGCGGGTGGTGGTAACAATTATTATAATCAAGGTTGCGGTCTTGATATAATCACCTGACCCATTAATTACTTACATATGTCAGTATAAACTAAGAATTGTGTAGTGTTGAAAAGGCAATGCATCCAGTAGACCGGTTTCGTCCTTATTGAGAGCTCATCATGTACTGGCCAAAATTTGCCACGGACAGGGCTCGAACCTGGGCACGTCTGCTTCGGAATCTGATGCTTTAATCACTGAGCTACTCTGCCGCACATTACACTACACACAATTTTCAGTTATATAATAACTAATATAGCTTGGTTTGTCTATTCTTCCTTTAGGTGGAGCTCATATGGCATCCATTTAGACCCAAAGTTCCAACTAACCATCTCAAATCTGTCACTACTGAACAGACACCACACTACATACTGAAATATGTAAATAATTAATGGGTGAAGTGCTTATATAATAATTAAATGAACTCGTCTGTTTTGCTCGTCAGGAAAAATTGTGCGCGTCTTTATCTATGTATAATTCATCAAGGGTTGAAAAAAATCTTTGATTATGTTATTTCAGACCTGAACTGTTTGTAGTTCTCGAACGTTCCCCCCCTCTATTCTTTGGCCATCTTGACGCAGTCGGCGCATGGGCCGTTGCATGTAGGCAGACGTGCATAATCTTCCTGCTAGGTGTTATACATGACCTGAGTTAGCTGTTGTAGGCACTTATGGATATCTGCTATTATTCCTTAATCTGCTAGTCGCATCTGAACTTCATAGACCACGGTTGTAGGAGCAAATACTGCGGCAGTTGGTGCTGTAAATCACAGGGCCATCTCTTCTAGTTGCAGTTTGTCTCACCAGGACTCAGGCACATGGTGAACAAATGTTGAAAAACATTTTACATCAGTCAAGGCGCTGGCTAAGTCTGAGAATAACACGTTGTAGCTCGGAAATTTTTTTGACAGCGTTCTTGTATCAATGATTGACTTCCTTCGACTCGAAGGTAAAATCAACTAGAGGTGCATCAAATCAAGTAGATACGCAAATATCGATTTTGTGCACTGCCATTGAAAGCATTGGTAATGGCTTTTTATGAGACCTTGATAAGCGGAGATACTCGAATAGAAAATTTTCTGAACGCATTTGCTGCGGCATTCTCGGTATCGGATTGATAATGAATCGTTGCATCGTATGCGTATTGTAATGGCGCATACTGTTTATTGGTGTTTTCCTATAAGATTATTTGTAGAAATTGAATATACATAACTAGAAATTAAGTTTACATGCTTAAATCGCGTAGGTGGCATTCAAGTGAAGAGCGGTTAAACAGAACTTGTGATCTTTTCTAAGCTATTTATTCGTGTAAGTTTTATCCTATTTAGCGAGGTTTCTATCCTGGTCATTAAGAATTTTCCAAAGGCGTCATTGTGTGCAATTTGGGGTATATTTGCTATACCTCGTGATTGGTCAGAACATAGGATTGGTGCTTATCTCATGTCGTTAAAATTTATTTAAATAAATGGTGCTTGATTGGTTATTCAGTTGCCTTTGTAATTGAAATTGTGCGCACGCATGTGTGTGCGTTTGTTAGACAAAACGATACGTCTTATGCTGAATACATCCGACGTGTAACGTTATTCTCTGCTATTAACATAAAACTGGCGAAGCGTTAAACAAAAAATTGTCAATTAAAAAGGCGGAAAGTCATAAAAAAATTTTCTTTCTAACAAACTTGTGCATAATGAACATTAACAGTTGATCGATGAAAGAACTAGCCTGCTGTCAGCAAGTTGCACGACTCTTTTAATGACAGTTAATGAACTCATTCAGGCGTTGAACGATGTGACCTCAGTCCTTATTTCATGCGAACCTAATGGCATGCCGTTATCAAATTTGCTGCCCACTGAAAATGCCGGTCTCGGCATGGATGCACGTGACGTCTCGATCCATAGGTAAGTTTAATTTTATCGATATGTTTTTCGATTAATCATGTGTTTTTGGCTGTGCATATTATTATATTTTCCGCAAAATACGCTTAATATATAAAGAAAATATCTTTTCATTTGAATAACCATTGATTGCGTGTGCGATCATAATTCTTGACACCAGTGTTCGCAAGCATGAGATAAACACAATTTCCATTGTAACTTACCAGTCGCAGAACATGGAAAAGCTACCGTCAGTCACACTTTCTGATGCGTTTCAAACTTTCATGATGCTGATCATCAGGGCACGACGGAAAAACAGCGAAACGCGACGGAAATGGTGATTTGGCAATGGTAATGTGTAGGATATCTAATTAAATTGGACAATACATCCATTACAACAGCAGTATGCCAAAATTTTACAAAAGATACCTAATTGACAACCTAGAAAACTGAATCAGGAAGATCTGCTCTGAACACATGATTGCGGAATAACTAGGCAACTCGAGGAATCGTTTGCGAACGAATGGCTGCACGGAGTGGCTCATAGATGTCAACATGATTCCACTTCCGATACGCATTACTGAGGCCACCATCAAATGTTTTCCTAGACTTACCTTTAAGAGGCGACTTACCGGTCTCAATAATTACATAGCAGTTAATTAAAATAACTGAAACGTTATTCCCTATTGAATGAGGTAGCACTACATTCAGCACACTGAGAGGCATGAGGTTAGATGCGGAGGATCAATTGCCAACTATTTTCAAATCCTTCATTGTCTAAACATTTTCAGGTAGGTGCGGTCGCGTATATGCTATATGTACGAAGAAGTATTTGATCAACAGAATCCAACAACATTTCCTGTAGAAATTAATTTAGAAGGGCTCGCTCGGTACGATTCGGAAATCAGCTATTTCGCAGTATATCTGGTGCCCGCCGCCTTCTTGATACGAAATAAACAGCATTAATTAGTTACAAGATAAATTATACATTGAATATTAGTTTGCAAAGTTTATTATCTTTCTAGAATAGTCTTGAAAATATATATGTAACGATCAATCGAAATTAGTTAACGAGTAAAAGTGGAGAATTAAAACCAAATAAACACAGTTCTATAAAAAAATCAAATAGTTAACAGAAATGAAGACTAATCGTAATTTAGCATTACAGACACCGATAGACATAGCTATCAAACCGAAAATTTTGTTCTGCTCGTGTAGAAATAAGTGTTCCTGAAAAGACCTGTGTAAAGTGCATCCTAAAAATGGCCTTGCTACATCTATTTAAAACGGGAAACACTGCCAATTAAACGAATCCCTCCCTTGTAAACAAAGCGAAATCCGAAAGAGTATTGTACATACACATTGTACAAAACATCAATAATTCGGCCTTAACACTCAAAAGTTCCATCAACTATAGTCACGTATCACCCAAACAACCAAAATAATAGTTAAATACTGTTTGTTGCGGAGAGCTTATATACATGCAAGTATGTATTAGGTGTTGCGAAGCTAGTAACAAATTATTTCAGTTGTGACTAGGAGGATAAACCAAAGGCAGCATGAACGGAAAGTATAATCTCATGCACATTTGTGTTTCGTGCTTACTGGCGACTCATCAGTAGGAGCCGGTATTACGCCCTTTAACCACTATATATTTTTGTGAAGAATGTGGGATAATAGGACGGTACAAACTCCTAGACGAATGTGAAATCTGCAGTAAAGTCTCGACAATGCGACTTCAACGCTAACTTACTCTATATAATACATATACCGACTCTGTAAAGGATACCAACACTATGCCTATTGTGTCAGTACCCGCGAAATGTGATAACTGATATCGATCAAGGCCAGAGTGTGTGGATTTACTGGAGTAACAGGTGTTCAGAAGTAGTTGTCATTTTCAATTTTGGTAAACTACAGCATACATTAGGATCCTCATGTTCGTACTATGTACCGGCTCGGCAACCATAGAGTTAGTACCATGTACCATTTCGGTACTATAAAGTTGGTATCGGGTACTCAAACAATAGCCATAGTATTGATACCCTTTACAGACTTGGTATACGTATTACAAATAGGAAGTTAGCTTTGAAGTCGCATTATCGAAGACTTTATATGAAGTTAGCTTCACTACTGCAGGTTTACACATTCGTCTAGGAGACTGTACCGTGTGCTTTTTGATTAACCGAACAGATGGAGATTACTATGTTTTCTAATTATGCATGCTGCTTTCCTTTATTTGGGGTCTGCCAAATGCTATGTTTTTTTATATATCTTTTAAACATTCTTTCTGTGTGTTATACAGTGCTTCATAAATGTTTAAGAATGTTTCTCACCCCGCTCTGTGAATAATAGAGAAGTTCGTTGTGTTCATTTAATGCCCCGTTTGGGTAATATGATCAGTAATTGCCGATTTGGTGAATGGTGCTGTTCCTCTCTGGATTAACATTTATGGACAGATTTTATGGGTTTCTGTTGATTAGCTGTTTGTTGGTTCGCCTTATATATATATGTGTGTTACCGCATCTCGCAACTAGCACTGTTTTATACCATTATGTGTAGAGGAGATTAATTAATTATCGTGCTACAAATAATGCTACTACCACTATCGTTCAAAAATTTCGCTACCGGATCACGGGATCGTACCGTTTTTTTTTGACGTTTATGAGTTCAGATTACTTGCCATTTTCGAAATCTGACTGTGGTTGGAGATCTGCATTCTGCATTGTTAATACATGCATTATTTTGTGGATACTGAGTAATGCTGGTGACCTAAACAATCCTTCTTTTACGCTTTGATTCATGGTTCCAAATGGTTTTCTCAGATATGTCATTTATGCGACATACACCATACCACTGTAGGGTCTAACGTTGATTCAAATTATAACGAAATGTTTTGTATGTATACATTTTACCGGTATCAACTAAGCATTACATAATATGGCTAACTTAATTCACCTTCTAGACGAGGTTAGTTTTTAATAATAATAATAATAATAATAATAATCAAATCACTGTTGCCGGAAGTCGATACCGCGAGCATTTGTTTCTGAGTCATGAGGCTTATCCAGTAGTTAGTATGAACGATGTTGATGTCTTTGGAAGAAAGTGACGAATCCGCACGTGGCCAATAAGAAGACAGACTCGACGCATACTTGGAAATGGAGGTGAATCGGTTATTTGCGAAACTGACAGTGCAAAGCGACAACCCGCGAAAGCAAATCGCGGAGATCCAAAATTTATACAGGAATAAGAACTGGCACCAAACTGATTTTCCGCGAAGCAAAGCGAGTTTACGGGTTGGGCAAGAAATAGAAATGCACACTCAGACAATACAAAACCAAAATAATCTAAAAATATAATCGAATTCACGGTAGAAGAATTAGCTCATTTTCCCCAAACGGACGTTATGTTAAGCCCGGATAGGCAACTAGCTGAAACCGAACGAGTGGCCAGATGTAAGACAACCATAGGACAGGCAACATTAACACACTGAATAGCTAATCAATTTCAAGTCCAAAACACTCACATATGTGCCGTTTGTAATACTATCTCATTAAACTTTCATTCATTCATTTAGTGTAGTTTTTTTGTTTTTTTAGTTGCGCTTTATCTAAACACTTTATCAGGGTCTAACTAAAAATATTTCAAGTACATTTACGCTCATCTATACACTGAGTGTGTTTTTCTTATTAAATAAGTATACCTATATTTATTTGGAATGCGAGCGTTAATAGCATTCATAGTACAATTCCAATGTGGATAGGTAAAAGAATTGTTATCAGATACAAACTTCATACATAAATTATGTATTAGATGCTGCGAACGTAGTAACAAATTAGTTCAATTTTGACCAGATTAAACCAAAGGCAGCATGAACGGAAAGTATAATCTCGTGCACATTCGTTCCGTGCTTACTGGCGACTTATCAGTTGGAGCCGGTATTGCGCCCTTTACCCACTATATTTGGCGGTAGTTTTGTTATGTTGTTCGACGACTGGTTAAATAAACTGGGATTGGTGCTTATTTCAAGCTCGCAAACTTGATTTGAAAAATTGCATATGGGACACAGAACTAGAAATTGACTCAGAACATGTCAAGATGGTAACGTTTGTGGATTTTCACCGTAGTCCACAGGCAGCTTACCCAAGATCAACGTTCAGACTCATACTCTGAAAAGTAAAAAGGAAGGAAGGCCGGCGCGTGTTACAGCCGTCACTCAAAAAACAGCGTTGTTAATGGTTGTTTCAGATCCAATCTTGTGAATTGCTTTTAATGCGGCCATATCGTTAGTAATACCAAATTTTCCAGTAACTTGCAACACCGATGTACAATTGGAACATATGGCTTGGAAAATCTTAGAATATCACTAAGCGTGCATCGAGTATTCCCGTGGACATTTGTCATCGCGGACGTTCCATATTGTATTTTAAGTTTAGATATTATAGCAGAGTATGGACTGATAATTAATACAGCCAAAGGTATCTTGGTAGACCGTTTACGAATTTAAGTGTGCGTACCATTGTTCATAGTGTCGAATCCTCTTAAACACGCGCATGTGAGATCGTCAGCAGTTTCCGACTATCATAAATATTGAAATATCATATCCAATGAGTCCAGCTAGGTTAACTACGCGACATCATATATATAATCTAAAGGCCCGCCAGTCTTTGCCAGAACTCGACCATTAGATCCGAAAAAGACAAAAGCCGCATAGGCCATTTTTAGTCAGATGCTGTGGGACGGTATTATTCGTTCTAGTTCTAGTCCATGGGAATCGCTAATTCACATTCAAGCCAAGAAACACTGGTGATTTGAGATTATACGGTGATTATCGTGGCCTCAACGAAGTCAGAATTCCAGATCGTTATTCAATAACTAACGCTAAATTTTCTGTTGTTGACTAAATAGCCCAACGCAAACGATTCACAGTGCTTGATCTAATGCCTGCTCATCATCAGAACCTTCTCGACGAACAAAACACCATGAAAATAGCAGTCGATAAAACTTTTTGGTTATTTGAATATACGCGTATGCCCTTTGGTCTGTGCAACGCACAACAGAAATTTCGCAGATTCATGAACGAAATTTTACGGCAACTTCCACGTATCTATTCTTACGTCGACGATGTGCTACTAGCCTCAGATAATTTTGAACAGCATTTGACGGACAGAAAAGAGACACTCGCTCGCATTGATCAGTTTTGATTCGGGTTAAACATGGAAAAATTCGTATGGGCACACAAAGAAGTGAAATTCCTTGGGTACTCGATCAGACATGACATCATAACTACCCTGGAAAACTAAGTCGAAGCAATCCGAAGTGTTCCTGTACCGACGAATACAAAAGAACTGCGTAGCGTTTTTGACATGTTTAACTATGACAGATCCTTTATTCCAATGGTGGCGCAACCCCAAACACAGTTAACACGTCATATTACAGGGCTGAAGTCACCTGATTTCATCTCGCGTCTGCGCTGGGACGCAAATGAGCAGCCAATTTTTTTAAACGAAAAAACAGTTTTCACTTCATACGTCACTAAATGCCATTCAACGAAACGCAGCATTGAAACTGTCAACCGATGCATCAGATGTAGTCCTTGGCGTTACATTAGAACAAGAAGTCGACGGTGAAGTACTTTCCATCGCATTTTACTAACGATTCTCAGGTGGATAAGTGTACATATAATTACTAGTGTTCAATAAATAATTTATCGTGAAATCAATAGTTCTTAACGTATTTTATCAAGAAGCAAATTGACTGACCGGTTTGCACCTATATATATATATATATATATATATATATATATATATATATATATATATATATATATATATATGTCATTGTAAACTAAGCATTGTAAAATTTTGAAAAGGTCATTCATCCTGTAGACTGATTTAGTCCTTATTGGGAACTCTTGAATTACCGTACAGAATTTGTTGCGGACAAGACCAAAAGGTGTTTGCTTCGAAGTTTATGATCCTATTTTCTGGGCCACAATGCTGTTGCCAAACAGTTTTCAAGCCCAGTTCTCAGCAAAGATTTGGACTGCATTTGAATTTCAATTTCTGAATTACCCAATGCTTAGTTTGCACTGCAAAATTTATTTTCATTGGTGTTTATCTGGAAATCGCAAACTTGATTTAAAAAAATGTTATCTTCGGGATTTGCGTTGGTTCCGGGACACATTTAAAATTGTTTGTTTGCGATTGGTCGAGAAGTTTGTACGGTTTCACCATTTCAACATCGCTGCTCAAATCTGGTCAAGCTAAAAGTAATCACACTAATGCTCTTCGAAATAAAACATACTTTGATAACTTAACGGCCAGGTGTTTCATTAAACAGCTACTAATACAAACTTTAATTGCGTTTGGAGATTGCGTGAATTTATTCGATTTTCAAATCTAGATTAACGACGAAACTTCGTTTTAACTATATTTTTATGCGTGTTTAGGTGTGTCCTCTGTTTAGTGTTAATTTACTTTTCTTGTTATTTTTCTGTTGTCCGCCATTTCTCGTTATCCTTGTAATTAAAGACTGAACACACCCATACACTGGAGGCATGTTATTTATCGTTCTCTGATACATTTACTTAGTAAATGGTTTTCTGGATATATACTACTTTTAAAGCGGCCTATCCGGTGTGGCACATTTTTAATTCCTTATTTAAATTAGCCCATCTTTAAGTCTTCGGTTTATGCCGAAACATTCACCGGATGCGTCTCGGTCTACTTCATCTACGTTTTCGCCAATTGCCCATCCGACTTGTTCAAATTCACCAATGCAGCTATCTCAAAGTGTGGCCACCGAGAAGCTGTTTTTTCCGCAACATCGCATAGAGCAGCCAAAATCACCGTTGTGTTGTTCGCGTCAATTGAATCGAATGCAACCCGACGGACTTGCTTGTTGCAGCTTGGCACCAGGAGAAAGGCGCTGTCTAACGCCCCTGTTGCCACCAAGTCTTAACGGCCCTCAACATTCGGGTTCAACCAGCGTTGTGATTGGATGGGATGGTGAGCCGATCAATAAATCTGTGGCCCATGCTGGAGGTAATAATGCGAACGAATTGGATGATTGGCCATTTCTCAGCCTACTAATGCAGCGAAAATCACGTCGCAGACTGTTGCCGGCATTTAGAGCCAATCGACCATATAAGACGTTATTTTCTAGGATGATGTTTAGGTTAGTGATAATGCTTATAATGTAATGAATTCATCAAAATTGGAGTGCTAAACTTCACGTATGTATCTTCGTTTGTGTGCATGCATATATGTAGATATATATTTGTGTATGTTGGTATGTATGTATGCATGTATGTATGTATGTATGTATGTATGTATGTATGTATGTATGTATGTATGTATGTATGTATGTATGTATGTATGTATGTATGTATGTATGTATGTATGTATGTATGTATGTATGTATGTATGCATGTATGTACGTATGTATATGTGTGTGTATGTATGCATGTATGTACGTATGTATATGTGTTTGTATGTATGCTTGTATGCATGTATGTATGTATGTATGTATTTATGTATGTTTGTATTTATGTATGAATGTACTTATGTATGTATGTCTGTATGTTTATAGGTATGTGTGTATGTATATATGCATGTATGCATGAAGTTATGTATGGATGCATGTCTGTATGCATGTATGTTTGTCTGCATGCATTTATGTCTGTATGTATTTATTTATGTGTGCATGTATGTATGTATGTACGTATATGTATGTGTATTAATGTATGTATATATTTAAGAATTCATTTGTGAATTTATGAATGTGTGTATAAATGATAATTGCATATGTATATTTATGTATGCATAGTTTTATATTTTTTGTTTAATTTTTTGAATATATCTATGTGTATATTTTTCTTGTATATATTTGTGTATGTTTGTATTTATAGTTCTTCTTTTAGATTTTTTGGTTCATTTTTCCTTTTTATGTGTAAATTGTTAATTTATTTTCTATTGTAGTTTTGAAGACATTCATATCGATCCTCGCTGGCAACTATCAGCAACGCCAAAGCTGACACGAGGTGCACCGTCAGCATCGTCTGGTAGGAATACTTTTTTTTAGTTGTTGTTGTTGTTGTGGCCTACGCAATATTTGTTATGCTTATGATGTGTGGTATTTTATATCTTTTACCATGCTTTCTTAAATGATATATCAAGAGCTACTTAATGTGTTTGTTCTCATTTGAAACGCTTTAATCTAAGTATCGTGGAATTAAAGCAGCTCCTTGTCACTAAGAGATGTTCAACGACTCATTGAAAATCGGATTACAGTGTTTTAACTCCGCTTACCTTGTTTAATGATTGCAGACTTTGACATTTATTAATTGGAGTCTATTTTTAAGACCCCTCGTTCCCAGTCTATTCTATTTACAGGGGACTGTAAGAAGGCGAGAGAATGAGAAGGGCAACATGGCAGTACATCTACACTTAACAACTGATGCATCACTGACGCGTAAAAGGTAAATTCATACTTATTTATTGATTGGAAGAAGTTCCCAGTTCCGAGTAAGAGCACAAGGTATTGACGGTCTGACGAATTTTCGATTGTCTGCATTTTGTCATCATCATCATCATCATCATCATCATCATCACCATGCAAAGCAATACAAAAGACATTAGTAACTAATGCTTCACTACCATGTAACTACTCGAAGATAAACAAAAAACAAGATTTTTTAAAATAACGACTAAAATAATAGTGTAGGCACACAGATTATTGGTGATATTTATGAGAGAAAGAGAGAGATAGAGAGCAACTAGTTACTATGAGTATATTTATCTAGTTAACACAGAGATAAGGCAAACTGAACCTCCCCACAACATCATTGTGGCCGAGTCAGCATTAAGGCAAAGCATCGTCGGCAATACAGCTTCTTGCAGTTTTGTATCACGTCATAGGCAATTGTTTAAGCTTAGTCAATGATTAGTATCTTCTGTCTTAATATGGGCACCAATTAACGGGACCACGGTTTTATTTCTAAATTTAGTTGAATTTTACTCTCAGGTCCGCAATGATCCGATTGATCCTTTTTTCAAGTACGCGTTGAGTTCGGCTTCTCCGGGGGGGCTGAGTGCTGATTCGTCTCCTCACTCCGAAGCCGTCCACACGATTCGCGCTAACCGCTGGAAATGTGGTTCGATCTAATCCTGCTTTTCTGGCCTCATTTCGATACCTCATTACTAGTATCATTATCAGGAAACTAATAATACACAGTACACTGCTCCCATGCAAGAATTAAACTAATGCTTGAATGCTTAAATTGCCTAAACATGGTGTGGGCGTAGTGAAATGTATGTTATTAGATTTCTGAAGGTGGTACTGCAAATGATGTACAGAAACGTAGCCAGTAAACCAAACTTCGACCTAAACTCTTCTCCAGGGGTTAGTGTGGATCGGGCGCAAGTCGTCATAGTAACAGGAAGAAGCAGCACCCAGCCACCGAGAAGCCAGACTCATTGCGTAATTGGAAATGTGGATCCATCGAATCCATGCCGAGCTGAGAGCGAGGTTCACCCACCCACGAAAGAAAATCGTGACCACCTTAAATGTGATGATCGCGCTACTCAAAAAAGAGCAACAACTTTCAGAAGTAACAATTGTATCATTTTACTGATTTTTTGTTTATTTATACACTTCCAATAGCTGCTCTGTGTGTTGTGTAGGGAGAAATGGCTGCTGTTCAAAGAAGCGAATACTAACGCCGTTTAGACAAAACGTAGTTGACAAATAGGAGAAGTTTCCGCCATATTCGAATGCATCGTTTACACAAATCGCATTGCAAACGAGGAGGATTTTCAGGTGCTTTTCTAAACAGGAACTAAAAAGTAGATATGCTTTGCGGAAGCAATCGGTTGCAAAATATTTTCTTCACAGCTAACAGATAACGAAATTTGTTTCTGTGTTTCTTCATGTGAGCTTCACCATGTGTGTTCAATGTCGTATTTAATCTAACTTAATCGCATTTGCTTTTACAAATTGCTATATGAAGTGCCACATACTGCGGTAGTTCATGACGTGATACGGCGATAGCCGCAAGGTTGCTGTTTTGCCTTCCCCTAAAGCGTAATTGGCTATTATGGTTTTGCGTAGAAGTTTAGTTTGCTTCGTGTGTTATCTATTTAAATATGCTCATCGTAACTGGGTCCTCCCCCTCATAAATCTCTCTCTCTCTGCAAAATTTTGTGCCTAAATTATTATTTTGTCATGACTAGCACTTTTTAACAACGCTTCTTGTATTTATTTTATTTCATATCTTGTTTTTATTTTTCTTGCCGCTATATGACAGTAAAGCATTAGTTACTAATGGCTTCTGTTTTGCTTTACTTGATAATAGTGACTGCGGTGAAGTAAGGTTCTGGCTAATAGGAAATGGTCTCTCCTTACGATTTTGTGTAAACTTCCTTTATTATATAGCTATACTTCAATAAGCAATAAATTTCTTAAAAATGTGAGTAACCAAAATCAGGCATTATATTTTTTTAGTTGCAAAAGAATATGTTCTTGGTTTTAATAAGGTTTACACTGAATTCTACAATTCTTCATCATTTGCTTAATCAGTGCGTCATTTTAATTCATGATACGCGGAATTAATATTTACCCATTGTATATGCTACATACGCTTCGACTGTTTTCTAGTTTTGATGCATGATAAAAATAAAAATACAATTGTATTTATCCGGTCGCTCCACATATCAACACTACCGCCAGTCTCACATACTGACATGTTTCGACCTTCCATGATCATTATCAAAGATCGACAACAAACTGACTAGCGAGGATCAAACCACAATGCATTTATATAGGTAAAGCAAATTTAGATATGCGGCTCTTATCTCTAGTATTCTCGCATACATTGTACGTGAATGAAAATTTCGGCTGCACAACTTTCGACGCATATATATATATATATATATATATATATATATATATATATATATATATATATATATATATATAATACAATTAAACAGTCAATGATGACGCGGGTGGTGATAAAAATACTTTAAATCGGGTTTGCGAGCTTGAAGTAAACACCAATCCCATTGTATTTAACCAGTCGTTGATCAACATAACAAAACTACCGCCAGCTGCAACGCACTGCCGCGTTTCGACCTTCCATGATCATCATCAGAGTACGACGGCAAACTGACTATCGAGGATCAAACCGCATTGAATATATATGGAAATCAAATTTACATACGCGACTCTCACCTCTAGCAGTCTTGCATACATTGAACTTGACTGGAAATGTCGGCTGCACAATTTCTATGCAGTCACGAACATTAACTGTTTGCAGCTTCCGCCACATATACATATATAGGCAATACAATTTAAACAATAATTGATTGCGCGGGTGGTGGTAACAATTCTTTAAATCAAGTTTGCGAGCTTGAAGTAAACACCAATGCCATTGTATTTAACCAGTCGTCGAACAACATAACAAAACTACCGCCAGCCGCAACGCACTGACGCGTTTCGACCTTCCATGATCATCCTCAGAATAAGACGGCAAGCTGAATAGCGAAGATCAAACCGTAATGCATATATATGGAAATCAAATTTAGATATGCGGCTCTCACCTCTAGCAGTCTCGCATAAATTGAACTTGACTGGAAATGTCGGCTGCACAATTTCTATGCAGTCACAAATATTAACGTTTTGCGGCTTTCGTCACATATATATAAGTAACAAAATTAAAGAAGCATTGATTGCGCGGGTGGTGGTAACAATTATTTAAGTCAAGTTTGCGAGCTTGAAGTAAACACCAATCCCATTGTATTTAACCAGTCGTCAAACAATATTGCAAAACTACAGTCAGTCACACGTTCTGAGGCGTTTTGACCTTCTATTATTCTCGGCAGATCTCCGCAGCAAAATGATTATAGAGGATAAAACTAATATGCGTATATATGGAAAGCAAAATTATATATGTGCCTCTCATCTCTACTAGTCTCGTATACATTTTACTGGATCGGGAATGTCGGTCGCACATCATTTATGCAGTCAAGAACATAAAATTTATGCAGATTTCGCTACACGCGTTTATGCTTTTAAGTGAGCCATTTATTGATTATACGGTTGATCAAAATAATTTTTAAAATTATGTGAAACTTTTGGTGAACAAAATACTAGCGGTGAGAGCCGAATGTATAATTTTCCATAATTGTTTATACATTGCTGTTTGATCCTCGCAAGTCAGTTTGCTGTCGTGCTCCGATGATGATCATGGAGGATTGAAGCACGTAAGTGTGTGAGATTGACGGGACTTTTGCTAGGTTATGTGTTTGGTTAAATATATTGGACTCGTGTGTGTCATCGCTTTCATTGTTATTGCGTCCGTAATTTATGGGTGTGTCGTATTTTGCGGAACGTAGGCTATTTCTGAAAGCCTGTCAGTTATGTCTTTGTTCCAGTCCAATTTAATTTCTTTTTGAATTATTTTCTGCAAGTTTGCGCAGGGGTTCAGCTTACTAATTGCAATAGCTTTAGAAGCCACGAGCATTTTTTCTGTTTTTGCCTTGTACAGAACTGAAAAATTGTTACTAATAACAGCATGACCTGTGAGTAGTATATGTTCGCAAATTGCGGATATTTGTGCAGGAGCTGCACCCCTCTTTAATATTTTTTGAGGGAGATGCTGATTTATTCTAGTTTCAAGCCTCTTTTTTGATCTGCCGATGTACTGAGCGTTGCAGGTACATTGAAATTTGTATACAGACAAAGGCTTTGACGTTACAGAGAGGCTCTTTTTCATTCGTGCGCATCAGTTTTGTTTTGTTGAACACCACTCTCACCTGTATTGATGGAAACTATGCTTTAGTCGCTCGAATTACTTTTCTTTTGAAGATTTCAGCTGGAAAATCACCTCCAAAGGGAACACTAAGCGTTACTCTCTGGGGTGTTTTGTTTTCCTCCAAATTGGTCTCGATTTTGTTGCGTTGCCTCAAGTTGTATTCGATGAACCAGTCCGGATAGCCATTGTTTCTCAACACTTCGCAAGGCAAATTTAGCTCTAATTCATTGTTGTTCGGTGAACAAAACCTGCGTATTCGTGTGTCCAAATTTATTATCATATTAGCATGATTGATCTATAATGATCCTTCCGCAGGTCCACCTACGGAAATCTTGTTACGACATTTACTTCCTCCAAATGATCAAGTTTTGTTCTCTTCTTGGCACCGGTCGAACAGGCTAATTCGTTGCAATAGCAATCAATCACCCTGCCAAACCATTCAATCGGTAGTAGCGATGGCTATAGGTATATATATATATATATATATATATATAGTTATTTATCTTTTACTTTAATTGAAATCAAGGTTGCGATTTTGATGTAAACGTCAGTCCAATTATATACACACATTTGTCAGCATAAACTAAGCATTGTATAGTGTAGTAAAGGCAATTCATCCAGTAGACGGGGTTCGTCCTTATTGGAAACTCTTCAACAAGATATGGAATAAAACAATTCGATTCATCGAATCAAATGCAACCTTGAAGTCCAGAAAGACAGCTATTGTGTGACTGTGATATAAATGTCTCTGTTCAAGAACTTGTCTTAACGTAAAATATTATCTATACAACCTCGTCCTGCGCGGAATCCGGCCTGTTCTTCTCTTTTATGTGATTCACGTGAAGCGCTAAGACGACGTAGGATAATCGAAGCAAATATCCTTGATACGACCGGAGTCAAACTTATACCACGATGGTTATCGCACGAATTAAGATTGCCTTTTTTGAAGATGGGAATGATGATCGACTCATTCCAATCAAGTGGTACGGTTTCTTCATTCTATATAGTAGGAAAAGGTTAGGTCAATGCTCCTGAAATTATATCGCCACTATCCTTAAACAATCCTGGAAGCAAATCATCGGGGCCTGCGGCCTTGCGGCGCTTAAGAGATAGGATTGCATCGCGTACTTTTAACTCGGATGGTTCTTCGGGATTAACATTCCACACTGTTGATGCAGACATGCTTTCGGGAATCGGAACTGACGAGAGTGGCCTGGAAAATTGATCTCTAAAGTGTTCAGCCCACCTGTCAAGACGACTTATTTTATCGGTTATTAAATCGTTGTTACTATCATTTATAGTTTTACGAACTTTTAATCTTCTCGGACCTGTTGCGCGGCTAAGTTGGAACAAACAGCGACTATTACCCGACGCGAAAGCTACTTCCATTTCTTCAGCCTTTCTGGTCCAAAAATTTTCGAGATCGACTTTTAGACTGCGATTAAGTTGGAGTCTTATATTGCGACGGGTATTATCATGAGTCGAGCCAGGAGGAATTTGGCGCCTTATTTCGAATATCTCCATAGATTTTACAGACAACCAATGATTATTTCTACGGGGGCCTGCAATACCGCGTACAGTAGTACCTGCATTGTGCATAGAGGAACTTATCTTGGACCAAAGTGTATTCGGATTTTCGCTATTCAGACCAGCTAGATTAGCCTTTAGAATATTTTCATAGTTTTGTCGGAAGGACGGTTGTTCGAGTTTGCCTACATTAATTTGGGGTTTATTCTTAATTATTTTCCCAGAAAATTTTAGTGCAAATCTACAACGGATAAGTGCATAGTCCGAGTCGACATAAGTGTTCCAAAAAGAACGACAATCCTGGATGCAACCACGCCATCTATAACTAATTGCTACTTGATCTATTTGAGTCCACCGTTGTCCGGGTGCTGGAGGACGCCATGTAGCCCAACGTTTAACACTACGTCTGAAGTTTGTACTACTTAAATATAGTCTTTGTTCAGCGCAGCTATCCAAAAGCCGTTCACCATTATCGTTGCGAGTCGAGCTTAGAGTGTATCTTCCACCTAAATGAAATTCTGTGTTACTTAAGCGCCCAACTTGAGCTTTCATGTCACACATAACCAGGACTATATCGGAACTTCGTGCTTCACTTAGTAAGGAGCTTAGTTCGGAGTAAAAAGCGTCCTTGCTTTCTTCTATGCTGCAATCGGTAGGAGCATATGCAGATACAACGAAGAGGCGATTAAGAACCAATCTCTATCACTTTAGCTAGTATCTTATCGTTGGTGTGTGCGAAGGATGTTGTGCGTGCTTTAATGACTCGACGCACTTTGCTAGTGGTGCTGAAACTATATTGGCTTCTTACAACAGGCAAACACATGAGGAGAGAGCAGACTAGCATAGTCTCAAATCCTCCAATAGGGTCGGGTGACCGAATGTTCGTGTCAAGCCCACATCACCATGCAGCATCGGTGTGTTATCAAGGTGTAACTTAGTGTAGTCTTAATTGTTATTGTTGTTAAGGAGCACCGAATGTAAACTATGTGCATTAAATCAGACAATGATTAAACATCAGAGATTGTGCAAAATCGTAGCGACATTGCATGCTTTTGCCCACCAGGAAATTCTTCCACGATTCGAATAAAATGACCCACTCATCAAAGCGAAGTTGTTAGAAAAACGAACAGGTGCTCCCAACGTTTAGTATTCTAGTTGAACATTGGTGATGTCAACAGTAGAGCTGCAACCGAGGCCGTTAAATTCAAGGCAACGACTGACAATATAAGAAATTTAATCGTTCGACGAATAGTTAAATGCATTGGGATTGGTGTTTACTTCAAGCTCGCAAACGTGATTTAAAGAATTGTTACCACCATCCGCACAATCAATGATTGTTTAATTGTATTATCTATATATATATTTGGCATAAAGTACAAAAACTTAATGCTCCTGACTGCATAGAAATTATGCAGCCGGAGCATTTCCTAGCCAAGTAAAATTATACATACATCAGAGATGAGAACCGTATACCTAATTTCCTTTCATATATATATATATATATATATATATATATATATATATATATATATATATATATATATATATATATATATATATACTATGCTTGATTTCACAAGTAAAGTAAGTTTACTATCGTATTCTGTTGATGATCGAGGAAGGCCGATACGCGTTCGACAACCGGGATTGGTGTTTACCTCGAGCTCGCAAACTTGATCTGTACAACAACTCGGATTTTTAATCGGAAGCTGGTAGAGACTAATTATTTTCAGATACGTACCGTTAGCGAGCTTCCTCGTCATATTTTGTCAACTTACTTGACTTCTATGTCTAATGCATGGGGAATTAAGTTCTCGCTGACCTTTAATTGTTCTTGCAAAGATTTACGTCAAGGTGAAATTCGATGTATCAATCGTGCCCTTTCGTTTGCTAGCTTGTATCACACTTAACCGTTTTGTTCTTTTGACGTTTTAGTAGCAGATTCAGAGGATATTGAGCTGTTTATTGAAAGTGGAACTTCTCAGTCGACACAACGTGCTGAAAAGTTTCTTGAAGCTACAATCCAGAAGGAAAATACAAACGGACCATCAAGTAAAAAGGACACTTCACTTTTAGACAGTCAAACGTCGATGAGTGCTGGTTTGAGCGACTGTCACGCTGTTCCGGCACCAGGCCGGGAAAGTCAACAATTTACCACAGTTGATAAGGTGAATTTAGACACATCTGCCGCTGAAACATATCCAATTGACGTCGTTGAGCACTCTACGCCATGTGGAAACAAAATGTCAGTGAATGCATGTCTTCCGAACGGAGCCCTAACGAATACAGACTCCAAGACTGCTATTTTTTCGGACACTCGAACCAGATCGTGTAGGAGGCACAGAACCAGCGCCTATAAATTTACTAGGTATTTTCTGTTTGTGTCTGTCAGGTATTTAATAGCTGAAAATTAAGATTTAGTGATGCACTCCTCTGTTCAGAACTGTATTGAATCTGTCTATCCACTGACCTTTATTTTTTTAAAAAAAAAGTTCCTATACAAAATTTTAAAAAAATAATTAAGCGATCGTTCATTCCGCGTGTGGTGATGACAATTGATTAAATGAAGGCTGCGATTTTGATATAAACACCAGTATAAACTAAGCGTTGTATAATGTATAAAAATAAGAATTGCCTTTTCTACATCATACAGCGCTTAGTTTACACTAAAAAATGTATGCGTATAAAGGGATTGGTGCTTATATCAAGATTGCAACCATGATTTGAATAATTTTTATCAACAATTGCGCAATCAATGATTGTTTGATGATTGCGTTTTAAATCATGTCTAAGAAATTGAGGTAAGCATGAACCTCTTGTTTTAATCCGGTCTTGCGACAAAGCAGATTTATCGTTAGTTCTGGAAATTGAATACATTTTTATTTCAGATGTAAAACCTTCATTGATATAATTTTATTCGCAATCCGTGTCATCAATGATAGTTTTAATCTTTCTGTGACTTGTTACATTTTGGTTTCTTTACTCAGTATTATGTAATGCATAAAACCGGCAGGTTGCGTTTGCTGTTTCAGATTTCCGCTCGCATTTTACGCCAATGGCAATGATTCTGCTTCCGCGCCATAAAGTCGGCGCCTCCAGTCGCCTCATTCTCTTCTCATGGATCTCATGCTCCAGGATTATGCATTTCGGTGGAATGGACTAGACAATCTGGATTGTTTTATTTTCTCTCGACAATTGGCTGTATTCACGTAGGACTTACGAGTTTCAGGAGAGCGTTACTGGATTGGAGGCCACTGAATGGTGGTCTAGTCGCGTACAAATATTCTCCGCTCGACGAATGGCCAGCCAATACCGGTCTTAACTACCAAAACAACATTGACGAAAAATAAACTTTCGAAAGAATGTTGAGTAAAATTTGTCTAAACTGAAAAAAGAGCGTATTAAGCTTGAAACTATGAAACATTTAAAATGCAAACATTTCAATTTGGTCTCTTCGTGTTTACCGGTCATCGACAAATTACGAATACTGCTGGTTGTGCGCCGATACCTAACTAAAATGTAGATCACGGTTTTCTGCATAAAAACGCGCTTCTTTCGTAGGAGCAGACTGTCGGTGCTAACAATTCGGCATGCTATTTCATTCACATGTTCTCGCCCTTTCTCCGTGATCCTCAAATTCTGCTAATCAGCAGTTCGCTTTTTCAAAGATGCATTTCTTCCAGATCTCATGAATCATGTGAGAGTCCTTGAAATTTCAGTGGTAGCTAATTATGCTTACAAAGCAAGTGAAAACCACACTAATTAGTCGAAATGGAGAAGCTTTCGGCCGGTTGCAAACCTGACTTTTTAAGAGCCGTGTGTTCAAAATGAAAAAATCTGTCCTCATTATCAGCGGGCTACTTGATGATCAGCGGTAGAAGCTGGAGTTTTACTTTTTAAATGATGGTACGATTGGAGGGATAAAAGAATCTTCAGATACACATTTGAATGTTCTTTGCAGAGTTGAACATCACACACGATCTTGCATCTTTCACTAATCTGATTCCGATGTTCAAGGCACTTCACAAACATGTTTGACATTGGGAGGAGATGACATGTGGGCTATTTGACTTTTAAGACTCTTACGTTAATCACAATAACTATTTTCGGGAATATAACTGAGAAACTTGCCTCCTGAAAACACAACAGACATTTGCCTATGAGTATCCGGAACGCATTTTTTAGGCTTTCCAGCTAAAGATGAGTAATTACAACTGGTCAATCAGTTGCATCCGGCTACTCGTTGAGGTTCTATTACCGTCAAATTTTTTTCTAGGAAAAATTGTTTGGGTTGCGGTTATGCCGGAGAAGACTTCTTACGCATCATGTTCGCAAGGCGATGAAGACAATTCTGGTGGTTGACTGGGATCGAATAAGCGGTAGATCAATAGTCGCGTCATCGGAAACTATTATTTTCGGTATTGTTAATTTGATCTCGCCACGCAGTATCCTCACCTACTAAGAGACACTCAGATAGACGTAAATTTGTGGAACTCTGGCGAAAAACAGAGCATGGTATAGCCTCTTTTGAAACCTGCTGTGCAAGAGACGTATTGCGTTTTATTATTCACTGCCGCGCAACCACGGAAAGTATGTAAACTAGGAAATATTAGGGATTGAAAATGGAGTTGCTCTAACCTAGGTGGGGACTGGGGCATAGTTTGGAAGTTTTCTGGAGTTTAGGCCTCGTTTGGCTATACTGGTGGTGCTTTAGCGCCGTTAAATTTTCTTCAGCGCGGATCAATAAGAAGAAGCCAGGTTAACACAATCATAGCCTCCTATTAGAAATGGGCGACCTAGTGTTTAGATATATTCCTTAAAATGAATTTGTGTTTGCGTAGTGCGTACATTGTTAGAGCTGATATCACAATTGACGATTGCGGGACAATTGATGTGTGAATGAGGATATCACACTGGTGACAAGTTGTTTTTTTTGAGAGTCCTGAAGATGGGACCGGAAATGAAGTCCAAAAAATTTGGAAAAAATCGGCAAATCTTAATCCACAAACATTTCCGGATAAGAAGAGTAAGAACGGCTTCAGTGTCACGGGACCAGTGAGAACCCATCCATCAATTAAAACAACAAGCTGTGTACCTGGAAATGTAAAGGAATCAAAATTTTGCCGACCTACGAGTATTATCAATTTTCACACAACCGTCATTTGTGGTATCGACTTCGACCTAGTGTTTATATGCAGGCAACACATAACAATGCAACTCGTTGTTTTGTGGTAGTGAGGCATTAAAGTATTATGATAGGGAAATGCTGTTTAGTATTAGTGGTAGTAGTAATAGTATTAGTGGTAAGGGGAGAAGGAGGAGGAGAAGTATTTCAAAGCCACATAGATCTTTGTTTACTACTTAATCTAGGCCAAGTTGTTTACAGAGCCATGAGATCTCGGCATTGTAAACACAATAGATTTAGAAAAGTGAACAGGTGAACTATTAATTTCAACTTTTAAATTGTTGTGTATGCTTCAGCTGATGTCGCATTCATTGACCAGATTAATTTTTTTTACTGAAAGAACATATTTTTTCGGATGCCCTGCAGCTCTGCGTAACATAACCGAATGATTTACATTTCATTTTGACTTTTTGGTTGTGTTGCCATGCTGTTTGTGTTCTACTACAATCTAGGTGGCTTCGCTTCTGTGAATTGTGTTGGTAAGTCTTTCAATCAGGGCTAGTTACATCCTAGCATGAATTATTAAGGTTTTCTCGCGTTCAGGGGATTTCTTGGTTAGCGCCAGTAAAAAATAATTTTCAAATTACTTTTGAAAAGGCAATTCATCTTGTAGACCGGTTTTGTGCTTGCTAGAAACTCATCGAATACTTTACATAATTTGCCGCGGACAGGGCTCGAAATCGGGAATGTCTGATTCGGAATTTGGTGTCCTTGCTACTGAGCCACCCTGCCGCACTGATGTCTTACTTCTCTTTACGTGGTTAATGATAGTTTCCTTTTGCTACATTTACTATACTAAATAGGTACTTTAATCTCACTTTTTAATCAAATTTAGACGTTACAGTTGATTCTGATGACGACATTCAACATTTGCGGAGCAAACACAGGATAAATGGCGAGTTAGAAACTAGGTGACTGACGATGCTGCTTCTGTGGATGAACTGCATGACTCGTAACCAAATATTTTAATGTTAAATTCCTAGACATGGAAATCCTGGCTACTACTGTTGAAGGTCCAATGAGGAGGCACCCGTCTTGTACGTGAGTGCTTTTGTTATCTTATGCAACATTTTAGTTAATTCCGACGGAGTATATTTATAGTCAGATTCTGACATGATATTTTCATTTAGTATCACGCTGCTATGTGGCATATTGCTTGCCTTAAAATGGCATATCGTATCTAACTAATTGTACCGTTATGTCGTGAGACAAAGTGAGAGAGAGAGAGATACTCGCGAAGATTCACGTGAAAGAAAGGCTGATAAAATGTAAAAAGTTGGTATAACACTGAAAAGTGCATAAATCACGCGTCTTTCATGGCGTTAGATACATATCGCCTGACTAAATAAAATTCTTTTGAGGTGCAAGCTTCAACTGCAGCAATTCTCAGAACTACTGATGTGTGCTTATTGAAGTCAAGACCGGCCTACTTCTTCGGTTGTATTTGCTCTCCTGTGTTGTGTTAAATTTATGCAGACAGCATGTGTTTAATCCCATCTAACCATGGTAATTTTATTCAATGTTTATATATATATATATATATATATATATATATATATATATATATATATATATATAAGAACAAAACAACGTACTCCATGGAATAACATTTATTAATAAATCTTATTTCTACCAGTATCTACAGCCATTGTTCTGGATTCGTTAGTCTATTCGTTCATCCAATCCCAGCTGTACATTTGTTGTAACCAATCCCCTCTTAGCTATGTCTGTCTTTGTTTTGCGAAATTTAGACCACTGCTTTTGCGCAATTTAGACCACTCCTTTTGCGTAACGTCATTTGGTGTGTCATCGCTTTCATTGTAATTGCGTCCGTAATTGATGTATGTGTCGTATTTTGCGAAGCGTTGGCTATTTTTAAAGGCATGTCGGTTATGTCTTTGTTCCAGTCCAATTTAATTTCTTTTTGAATTATTTTCTGCACGTTTAAGCAGGGCTTCAGCTTATTAATTGCAATAGCTTCAAAAGCCAGAAGCATTTTCTCTGTTTTTGCCTTGTAGAGAACTGAAAATTGTTACTACTAACAGCATGACCTGTGAGTAGTACATGCTCGCAAATTGCTGATTTTTGTGCAGGAGCTGCACCCCTCTTTAATAGTTTTTGAGGGAGATGCTGATTTATTCTAGTTTATATATATATATATATATATATATATATATATATATATGGGTGAGGAATGCAACGCCTTATACACAAATGCATGCATGTTTATTCTCACCACAACCCGTATCTAACCAAGTTATATATTGAATTGAACGATGTCATATTACCGTGACGAGGTAGTAACTGATATCGATCAAGGCCAGAGTGTATGGATTTTCTGAAGTAACATGTGTTCAGAAATAGTTGTTATTCTCAATTTTGGTGAACTTTAGCATACATTGAAATCAATAGTATTGGTACCATGTGCCGACTCGGCAACCATAATCTTGGTTCAGGTACTGACACAACATCCATACTGTTGGTACCCCTTTACAGGCTCGGTATATATATATATATATATATATATATATATATATATATATATATATAATAGCAGGAGATCTGTATTTACATAATTATTGTTTAACATCTATGGCATTTAGAAGCAATATATAAACAAATATTGATACATAATTTAATCAAGGTCGCGATCTGGATATAAAAACGTTACTCATTATTTAAATACATTTGTCTGTATACACTAAGTATAGTGTAGAAAGGGAAATTCATCCGGTAGACCGGTTTCGTCCTTATCAGGATCTATTCATGTAGTGCGCATAATTTTCCGCGGACAGGGCTCGAACCTGGGCATGTCTGCTTCGGAATCTGTTGCTCTAATCACTGAATGGAAAATTCTGGACATTACATGAAGAGTTCCCAATAAGGACGAAACCGGTCTACTGGATCAATTGCCTTTTCTACACTATACAATGTTTTGTTTACATACTGATAAAGATATGTACATAATGGGTGAGGTGTTTATATGAAGGTCGCAAAATTTATTAACGTAATTTTTCTCACCGCCCGTAAAACCAATTTAATTCTATAAATGTAGACACTAATTGATTTACTATTTTCAATTTGACCATTTTTTTGCCATGCATAGGGCGAAGTCACATCCGTTAGAACGAATTAAAGTTGGAGAAATGTGTGCCGCAGTCATCTGTCTCTGCGAGGAGATTACCTGGTTGTTGGTGCATGCTGGGTGCACAAAGAAGACTGCATTTGAACAACTACGCCATGAAATGCTACTGCGCGTAGAAAATTTGGTCTTTCTAACACCGTGTTCATCTGAGCGATCAGGACACACTGTAAGCTCAAAATTTCCTTTATTCTAATGCCGTTTTTAATGTATTGGCGAAAAATTGATTAATGCATTTGATTTTAATTGATTTTGCTCCAGCTACAGAAACGTGTTTTATGGCAAAGTTTATATCACGATGCTGCTAATTGTAGACTTTTTTTGGCCGCCTCTGGCAAATTTAGTTGTTCTTGTTGTTGGTGGTGTCGCTGTTACGGTTTATTTTTTTAGTAATTCAAGCACCTGTGGTACTAAAGTTCTTGGTCGAAATTTAAACCTCGAATTTGTGAGAGCGATCCTCCCGACCGTAAGAAGTATTCTCGCACAACAAAAAAAACGTGAATGCATTTAAGCTATGCATGCATTGTTCACGCAAGTGTTGCAAATTATGTTTCAAATTTAGCAAACAAAAAAACTGACGGCAGTTCAGCAAAGTTGTGCGAATAGTTAAGAGAGGGAAATGTTTCTATTCTAAACCAATTTATTTGAATTATATGGCAAATAATAAATAAACAGAGTGCAAGATCTCTAGCATTGTGGGCTTCAGAAGAGCTTATGTCAATAAGACAGAATTAACTAGGCCTCTCAACGGAACTCTACTTTCCCCATTACGTACACAAACTCCGCCTTTTAGAATGTATCATGGCTAGTCTGCGGTCGTTGTGGCGTGATTAATTAACCGATGTCTCAATTGGTAGTATCCAGCCACAATATGAGAGGTTTAACTGTCTGGGGTGTTAGCGTGTTTACCGAGTTGTCTGGGTAGCTTGAAGAACAGGTTGGCTAATTGGCCATATCGATCAGAGCCCCAAACAACGTAATCAACGTTTCATGGCTAATTTTGATGGTGATGGTTCAGAGTGCTGATTAATATAGTTAATCGATGCAAAAAGTATTTACAGCATATAGTAGAACCAAAAGTATTCCTGGCATGAAGCCCTCGAACTTTGTGCTTTGCGAAATAGCCGGCTGATTCGAGATTAGTTCGCAGCACTAATAATACGCCTGTCTTTTTAAGCGGAAGCTGATGATCCGTTTTGTGTCACCAAAGACACTTGCCAACGAATTCGTTGTCGACAGGTAGCAGGTTGCCTTGCAGCACGAGCTTCTACTCCAAAGCAAAATGGGTCATAACGACAGTTTTCGAGGTATTTAAATTTAAACCGTACCGGTTTAGCAGTTATGGAGCGCAGTTAGTCTCATCATCGCTCTTCTACACATTCTTCCATCAGGGTGGTTATATAATTAAACGAACGTTGGTTGCGCGGGCGGTGATAACAATTATTATAATCAAGGTTGCGGTCTTGATATAAGCATATGTAAGTAATTAATGGGTCAGGTGCTTATATCAAGACGACAACATTGATTATAATAATCAGAATGGTTCGTCAACCTATTCGAGGTCTGCAGGCCGGCCACCGACAACGATTTCAACTCAGTGGTGTTTCGTAGAAATTAAAAAATAAGTCGACAGCCTAATTGAACAATGGCACATTCTTCGAGCTAATATCGCACTTGTAGTTCGGTACAATCTTGATTTCCTTACATTTCTAGGTGCACAGCTTGTATTTTAATTGATCGGTGGGTTCTCACTTGTCCTGTGATCCTGAAGACATCCTTACATTACTTGTCAGGAAATGTTTTTGGAATTATTTTCAGATTTTTTCCGACATTTATGACTTCATTTTCAGATATTGGGACAGACATAAAAATACTTTAGGTAGTAAAATAAATACAGACATATCTCTCTTGAACGAGGATATCACATTTGCCACAATTTGTTTCTTTCCTGTGGGTATGGTGTCAACCCTGAAGTTGGGACTGGAAATGAAGTCCCGAAAATTCAGAAAAAATGCCAAATATGCATTCCAAATCATTTACGTATAAGCAGTGTAAGGACAGCTTCAGAGTCACGGGACCAGTGAGAACCCATCAGTCAATTAAAAAACAAGCCGTGCACCTGGAAATATAAAGAAATCAAGATTTTACCGATGTACGAGTGCTATTAATTTTCCCGCTACGTCAATTATAGTATCTGCTCAAACGATGACAGCATTACGCAAGGGCTAATTCATTTTGAGAAATGTATCCAAATGGCACATCCTTGTCAGACAGTTGTGACACACAAAAAAAATTCAGAAGGATCACTACTATTTCAAATGCAGGCCGTTAAGACATTTGTGCAGGCTTCAAGAATTGGACTATTTTTTCCGGGACCGCATCATTAAGCGTGACCCATAATTATTTTTTGTTATTATTTACCAAATTTGTCGAAAAAATAATAATAATAATGGTCATATTAGTAACAATAATAAAAGTATTAGCGGTTGTAATAGTAATAGTAATAATAGTAATGTTCAAAATCACAATAGTATTCCTACTACTGCTACTACTACTAATAATAATAATAAGTATTATTATTATCATTTTTTTAATAATTGTATCCTCTTTTTTTCTCTCGAGGCTATGCGACAATGAGACATCGGATTCTAAGCTCTGTTGTATTGCTGTGCATGATTTTGATGACGACAATGATAATGTTAATAATGATGGTGGTGGTAATGGTGTTGGTGTTAGTTAAAATTTGAAGATGATGAGAATGATGATTATGATGAATTTAACAATGAAGAGGAGGATGAGATGGATGTTAATGATGATGTTGATGCTTTTGAATGAAATTGTGAATATGGGTTATTTTCGCACTGATTGTCTTAATTATCGTAGGACGTAGCCGTAAAAATTTTCGGCTTAACCAATGGCGAGCTCTGGCTATTTCAACCAGCAGCGTTATCTAGAACTTGACATATTCTAAATAGCTAAAGACATTCTTATGAAAGAGAATTTTTGCACGGAACAAAGCTCCGATACATGACAGCATTATCCGCGATAGAATACACAAATCCTAAATAAAGAATCCAGGCGACTGTCAGCGTTACCTTCGTATTGCCGTGGCATAAATTTCGCCATCATACGGTACATTCATTCTCTGATGGTCTGCTTTTTGTATTCATGTTTTATACTAGAAATTCTTTGGTGTTTTGGTCGTATCATCTCAGTCTCTACAGAAGCTGAGTGTGAATTGTACTATGATATTTATTCATATCGGCTTTTAGAGAAACATGTTGCACGACAGGGAATAGATTAATTACCTTGTTCTTGTTGGGCGCAACAAGGACGAGGTTATCTTTTTATATAGGCATGCTCGTGTAAGCAAATCTTCTTTAACGAATTATTTTTCGTAGATTACGCAAAAGTGTGGCACAACCCAAATGGCTGAACTACATCTAATTGGTGGCTGCAATAACAGTATCAGCAACATAAACAAAGGAGACCACGTTGGTGACACGCATAGCGAACTGGCATATTTCTGCAATACTGTCTCGGAGGCAAACATGCGTGGCAGTTGTGTCACGTCAAGAATAATGGCTGGGCAAGCTATGACTTCCAGCAATAAGCAACCACAGGCCAGATTGTTTGAAAAGAGTTTGGCCAGCCTTCTCATCAATTCCGCTAGGTCAATTGCTCGATCCTCGACGCCTAATGAATCAACATACGTCAACTATCAGGCGGTTGGACGTAGATGTAATGCCATCAAGGATGTTTTGTGGATTCTCAGGTAGGCCACCATATATACATGCGTATATATATATATATATATATATATATATATATATATATATATATAGATGTTCACCATGTATGAAGAATTAAAAGTGTGCAATTTCCTTATTGCGAAGTCTAACCGGAGTTGCTAGTATATGCTTAAGTATTTTGTAGATATAGAAGTCGTCGGATTCCCCTCTCCGCATGCGACTGTTCGTCTTAGTCAATTTCACGGAAAAGACTTGGACAAGCCTACTTACAATACGAACTTGTTTAGAATCGAATTTAATTACCAAATATGTTGGTTGTTTGAAGGAATTTCTTTGTTGCGAACCTGGATTAATTGAAATTACCTGATCTGCGTTTTGAATAACGTATTTAAATAGTGGTCGAACAACATAACAAAACTACGGCCAGCCGCATGCACTGACGCGTTTCGACCTTCTATGATCATTATCAGAGTACGACGTCAAATTGACTAGTTAGGATCAAACCGCATTGCATATATATGGAAAGCAAAATTATGTTGTTCGACCACTGGTTAAATACAATGGGATTGGTGTTTACTTCAAGCTCGCAAACCTGATTTAAAGAATTGTTACCACCACCCACGCAATCAATTATTGTTTAATTGTATTACCTATATATGTATATGTGGCGAAAGCTGCAAATAGTTAATGTTCGTGACTGCATAGAAACTGTGCAGCCGATATTTCCATTTAAGTTCAATGTAGGCGAGACTGATAGAGGTGAGAGCCGCATATCTAAGTTTCATTTCCATATATATTCAATGCGGTTTGATCCTCGATAGTCAGTATGCTGTCGTACTCTAATGATCATGGAAGGTTGAAACGCGTCTGTGCGTTGCGGCTGGCGATAGTTTTGTTATGTTGTTCGATGACTGGTTAAATAGAATGGGATTGGTGTTTACTTCAAGCTTGCAAACTTGATTTAAAGAATTAATTTACCCTTTGCATGTGTCAGACTAATTAATTTATACTGAACACATGAAACGCTACGTTACCGGAGCGATCTAAATAGATAGGGTTGCGCAAGACACAACAAATCATATTCGGATAATTGATCAAATTCATATAAATGAGAAGTTTAATTAAGAGATTAGTTAGAATAGGTGATGGTTAGACAAGAAAACTGAAAAAAATTTAATAAAATATTAAGTAGTACATGGAAGAAGCTTTTTTATAAGCGTTCAGCTCACTAAGAGCTCTAAAAACAAACGAATATTTAATGGAGGAAATTTAGTTGGACATTGTTCTCAATAGTTGTTTTACCAGTAATAAGATTATATGCCCTATATAGAGGCAGTCTTAATCCGCTATTTTTAATCTTTTACTGGAGCTAGTTTCAGGTTCTCATTCATTCAGTCATCTTTTCCTACCATTAGTTTATGCTGTATACCAAATCGAATCTATGAGTTGCCATAGCTGTTTCATTCATAATATCATCTCGTTAATTATTTTTTTAGATTCTATAATCAATTTCGACAAGGGCTTGTCATTGCTCTCAACTTTTGAAATTATGTTTTCGACACAGTAATCGCTGAGGACACCAAAACACGCCCTGGAATTTAGACCTGTGTGTGTGTGACTGCATTTCTAACAGCGTATACACTGGCGGTACTGTTCTATTGTCGCTAAATCCAAACTTTCGCTACTATTAATAAACTGTATTAAATGAATATAATCCACTGGTGCTTAACGATTAAATAAATAGTTGTACGTGGGCTGTCAATGAACTCAAGGCCGTGTTTTCATTGTGTGCGTTGAGTCATTTTTATCAAGTCCTCATAATTAATCTACCTGGCAAAATTAACACGAATAGTGCTGACGCGTGAGCAGTATAGCCTAAGAGAGCATCAAAGCACAAAAAACTACTTTAGGTGTGTCCATCCTAAGTATTCTGAAGCCAAACGCTTTGGAAATAGTCGTTACGAACAATTATGATCCGAAGCCGAAGATCGTGCTGATCGTTACTCTGCTTCCAATCTCTAACAAATTCATGTATCTAGGCTCCTAGGTGATGCGGAATGTATCAGATTTTGCCGAGGTGTCCAGAATTATTAACCTAGCTGTAGCTACCAATGTCAAATTCCGTTGATTGCTCTGGAATCGCCCGCGCAATTCCCTATTCAGCAAGTCCAAGGTCTTCTAATAAACTTTGTGGTTGGTGCATATTTATGCTTCGGAGAATTGAGAGATGCCACACTATAGCTACCAGTACCTGTACAGCTTTGAATACCAATTTATTGACTACATTTCTCTTGGGTTATGAGGCTTTAGTCAGGAGAAAAATTACGAGCAGTTATTTAGATACCATCACCATTTAATCTTGTTATAGATTGCCACTTTCGCTTGTTCTGGCACTGTTTGAGAATGCCACTAGCATATTCTGCTCGTCAGGTTTCCGCAAAAAGCTTTATTGTCGTAGAAAAACAACGTTTTATTTTCAGGCACCAAAATTATCCACATGAACCAGGACTCTTTGAAAAGATGATTAAATAAAACTCTTGGTTTGTTGAACGGAATTCAAATTACAATTGCAACATCGATTAGGCTTCAAGCTAAAAGTCATAAAATAGTTTGCCTATACGGATCTCTTTGACAGGTGGCACAGAAACACAAGCGTTTAAGAAGGTAATGCTTCACTGATGCTTAATGAAAAAAATTGAAATATAACCTAACATTATATCATTCACTTCTGGAGCTTGTCAGACCGATAAAAGTAACTACTGTAAAAGTTTTTAAAGGAACTTTTTCGAGAACTTCTTCATTAGAATTTGCAAGAATAATAACCTGTATGAGAAGAAAACAATGTCAAATGATAATATCTTATTTTACACAAACGGTAATAAATCGTGAGACTAATTATCTCAAGTGATCATCCTTCATATCTCTATGCTATTGTCATTCAAAAAAAGTAAAGTGGAAACGAATATTTTGGTAGAACGAAGCGTTAATAAGTATACAGAGTATATCGAAATTTCCTGAAGCGAGCTTAATTATTAACTTGATTAGCATTAGGAGTAATTAAATGAACATTGGGTGTGCCAGCGGCGATATAATTATTTTAAATCAAGTTTGCGATCCTGATATAAACACCAATCGCATTATGTAGATAAATTTGAAGCATAAACTAGGCGTTATATTATATATAGGGCAATTCATCCAGTAATGAACGAGCATTGGTTGCACGGGCGGTGA
>JAQBSW010006878.1:0-45163 GCA_029291075.1 Eudiplozoon nipponicum
TGTTCCAGTAATTTTCTTTTAGAAAAATATTTCGGCCCACTTTACCGTAGGCCTTCATCAGTTGCATCTCACGAAACAAATGAAGCAAGTGTTTTATTTCCTCTAGTCATAATATTTATATACCTCAGACTGACCTTTTATTAGATATTCGCGTGTCACATATTTGTGTGTGTGTACATTTTCATAACCGTTGTTTTCATCTAACTAATTTCGACCAGAGTGGTTGAATAATAATTTATCAATTGCATGCAATAACTATTCGTTTTTTAAATACACCTGTGAGATGCAACTGGATGAAGGCCCACGGTAAGATGGGCTGAAATATCTTGCTAAAAGAAATTACTGGAACAGAATGAAAGGTGTTAGTCAAAACGCAGATCAGGTAATTTCACTAACTAAAAGTGAAACACGGTTCCTTCAAATGTAAATTGTGTGCTTAGCGCTGAGGGGAAAATTGCTTATGTTCACTAAATTATGCCTACTTTAATGGACAATTTTGTATCGTTCTTAGATGATGACTGTTTGTTGTAAACACGTTTCGAGGCCGTAACTAAGATTCGGCATGTTGTGTTGTGCATCCTTTCCTAAATACAGTTTGTGCATAAATTCAATCTGCAAGATTGATTTGTCAACTTACTTAATCATTGTATTGTCTATTAAAAGGTTAGCGGATCTGGGTTGAAATCCACAATCTAAACTATGGACTGCAATCGCCATTGCAAAGAAGTGAAAAATGTTTGTCTGAAAAATAGGGTCAACATAAAAATTGATAATTTGAAACGCTAAATACTGTATTGCGGTTTATACTCGCCAGTCGGTTCACCATCATGCTTTGATGACGATCTAAGAAATTCTAAATAAGACTGTGTGAGGGCTACCGTCATTTATACCAAGTTCTACGTATTACAAAAGTGCATTTGGCATTTCTCTCACTTCCGAAAAACTGAACTTAATAACCATTTTTGCTACCCGAAAATCGAACAATTATGATTGCAACATTATGTACAGTTTGCTGTTTACATTTCGTTAATGGACAGTGTATGTGAAACTTAAATCGTTGTGCATTTCTTGTTTTCAGTCAAATATTTACTTTATATTTGGCTGTGAATTTTTTCTTGAATAAATATAAGTTTAGGTAGCAGCCGTAAAATTTGTTTATCTTATGCAATATTTAGTTTAAATTGATTAATATATATATATATATATATATATATATATATATATATATATATATATATATATATAAACATTGCATCAAGTAGAGAAGGCAATTGATCAAGTAGACCGGTATCGTGATTATTGGGAAGTCTTCAGTAGGTAGAGTCCCAGACAGAATTAAATGTTTAGTTTAAACTGACTATATATATATATATAAAGTTTAAATCCGGTTGAGCGAGAATTTTGTTGTAGGAATATTATCAAAAAATGTGCAAAGACTGTTATTTGCTGTTTGATATGATATTCTTTCTAAACTATTCTACTGATAACTATGGTGTTTATTAAAAGAACTAAATTTAATTTAAATAATTGTTACCACCCCACATGTTATCGACGTAGGCCTTACTAATAAGCTATAATAAGTATGGTGAATTCTATAAAAACGAAATTAATGCAATACCATAGAAATTGCATAGCCGAGGTTGAAGTCAAATGCAATCAATTTGAGTGTAGAAAAAGTAATATCAGAAATGCTTCTAATTAAGTCGTAAAATCTAGCGTAATTTAATCCATGTTGGGAAGTTTTCCATCGTGTTCAAATAATAAGCAAGAACGTTCAAATAACGTTTGATCGTTCAACTACAATAGATTGTCGAAACTTAGGATCTTGCTTTGACTTATTCAAAATTTTATCTGAGTAGCTTCTATAGCTCTCTTTGAAATTAATTACTTCGTATGAGACTACTTATTATGAATGTGGCGAAAGTCGGAAGCAAGGTGTTGGTATGACTACGTACTAAATGAGTAATCGATTTTCCTTTTAATTTAAAAAAAAATTGATAAAGTACGGTCATGTATTGTGATGGAGATTTGCACATAATTAGTAGCATTGTGGGTCGGGAATTTTTTGAATTTTTTTCATCCAGTTCCAGAAGTTTCGATGTATTAATCAATCACTGATGTTGCGCGTGGTGCCATAGATGTACAAATCAAGATTAACAGATTGAAACAAGCACGAATCCCAATGTACCTAATCAAAATATAGAAAAAATATTGACATGCAAATGCATTGCCGCGTTGTGAAATTAAACTATTATCATAAGAACACGACGGCAAACTTACTAACGAGTGACAGGACACAATTTATATCGAAGTAATTCAAAACTAAACATGCGGCTTATCTCATACATAACTTAGTATTTCAGGTTTGCAATTCCTATGCAGTCAAAAGAATATCATTTTTGCAGCTTTGACTAAATTTTAATAAAGTCACAAATTTATGCAATCATAATTTGCGCGTTTGGTTTATTTAAATCAATTTCGCGAGACTGGCATAAACAACAATCCTATTGTATCTAAACTTCACATTAAGGATACCGGCGTGCCTCGATAAAACCAATTGAACTAAACGATCATAGGTTATTCGGGCGGTGATAAAAATTACATTAATCAAGGTTGCGATCTTGATATAAACACCTAACCAAATATGCCTATACAAATGTCAGTATAAACTAAGTTTTGCATAGTATGGAGAAGGAAATTCATCCAGTGGATTAGTCACATCTTTGTTGGGAAATCATCCCGTACTGTTCAGAATTTGTCGCGGACAGAACTTTAACTTGGGGTACGTCTGCTTTGGAATTTGGTGCGCTAATCAGTGTGTCACCCTGCCATACACTACATACAATTTTAAACAGTATACTAACTATTTTATTGGTTAGCCCTACCTTTAAGTGGAACCTATATGTCATCCATTTAAGCCAGAATTTACAATTGAAGTATTACCAATAATAGTTTATAACGCTTAAATACATGTGGCTGTTGATAATTTTGTTGGGTTATGCCTTCTCGTAGACACAGTGAGATTGGTGTTTATTTCAAGCTGGGTTATTTTATTTATTTTTTTTAACTATTGTTGTTCGTAAACCATTTAACAGACTGTAATTTGGTTCAACAATGCATCTTTTAATAAATTGGCCAAGTTTATTTTTCTAGTATCAATTTAATATTTTTCTAATTGCAATTTTCCTGTGCACAATAATTGATTTCTACATTAAATAAATATAGAGTTATGCAGGCAAATGAATAATTTGTTCGTGTGGAGATAAGAATTTATTTTTATTAAGAAATCGTTACAAAATTAATTATTATTAACACTTTAACCGTCTTTAAGTAAAGAAAATCTGTGACAATTTACACTTCCTAATTCGTCTTGGTATGCTTTACTCGTCATAAAGACACATAGTCAAACAGACTGAATGGGAATAGATTTATTCGTTTGATATTTATAAAATAACAGATTCGTCTCTCCCTCTACGTATATATGCCATAATATATGCTCACTTGCTGACGACCGAATATATTTGAATTGCTTTAAAACATGTAATCATTTTATAATTCTCGGCGCAAGAACAACAGGAGGACCACTGCAATATTTTAGTCCTTGCAATGAGGACCAATCATGACGTGAATAGAATGACTAATGAAATAATAAATTATACATGGCTATTACATGCTAGAAAAATTGTTCCATTTGGAGACTTCTATTTTTATATTTTAAAAACGCGAAATTCATTACTTCCTTCAAAATAGTTAACGTAGAATATTGTTTTCGTGCGTAGAATCAAGGCAAGTGATGCGTGACATTTGTCAGGTAATCCGTTGCATAATTCTAATGTACTTACATAGATGCGAAAATGCGCGTTTCGACAAATTACAGTTGCATATCAACATAGTCATAAATCTGTTGTCAACAGCTTCTAATAGGGCCACCTCAAAATATAGTTATTTTACGATTCACTTAAAGAGATGCTGTAAATTCTTGGAACTTTATTAAAATGTATGTCACGTGAGCAATATTTACGTTGAAAATCTTATTTTTTATGAAGGTAACGGGTATAATTATGATAAATTGCATTTCGCTTTACAAACACAAGCATATATATATATTGTTTAGTCTTCTGCATACGAAGCATGATTGTTATCAATTGATTGCATTGTATCATTTTTGAGTAATTTGCTTAACTTTGATTCAAAGAACATAATTAAATGCGATAACATTGGGTACGCAGCATTTCCTGAAGAAATGAACTTTTCATTTAATTCCATTTGAAAGAAGTATGCTTTATGTTTTATTTCTTTATCTACTGAAATAAATTGATGGAAATTTAAATAATACGGTTAAAGCTACTTAAATGCATGCGGTATTCAAAGAATAAATCATGAGTTGCAAATTCTGCAAATAAAAAAATACTTGTTTACAAAAATACATTAGGTAGAACAATTAAAAAAGAAATCTTTAAATTCAATTAAAAAATGTGACAAAAATTATTAGAAAGATTTAATATGAATCAATTAATGGTAGCGGATAGCACGAACTAAAAAATTGAAAGACATGAATTAAAGTCTTTTAGAGTAAATATTAAATATTTGCATTATTTCTGTCTAGTGCTTTGAGCTAAATTTCAGCTATTTAACTATTAAAAAATGTACGATTTAGAACGAATTTTAGATTATATAACGAAACAAAAGATAGAAACTTGTTAGCGAATTTCTTACATTTGGAATAATAGTATTCGATTTTGTATTCACAACGAATTAAACTTAGTTAATTTTGTAAAAGCGTATAGCTGTTGGCAACATAATTGATTTATTCTTATATTGTTGCTCATTCTGTCTTATTAATTGCGCATTAACATCACTAAGCCGGCCCTTCAAACTAATGTGATCTTTGTTATTATTGTTCAAACCAAATTTATAAATTATTATCATTGTAAATTGATTAAAGTGAACAAATCAGTTTACCGTTATCCAACCTTGTAATGAAAAACAAAGTCAATTCGATAATTTGATGCGACGATCAATTCCTTTTTAACCAATTTGTAGTGCTTAGCAGGCAGTCAAGTTTGGTGTCTATTTTGTCGATGATCCTGTGTTTCGGAAAGTCTTTATTACATATATTTTACATAATGTCGGTGTCTCTGAGGTTCTTGCTTAAATCGTATGAACCTTGACGCACATTGTTGTCAACATAAATATTTTTGATTTTTCCAAACGTCGTTCAAATAATGAGTGAAAAGTGATGTCAGTTCGCAACCTGAGTGGTGAGCAATGAAACATTTGGCAAATTATGCATCTTCAAATTGTAATACTAATTTTTTAAAGATGTTGCCTCCTTTCTGCAGGCAGCAATGTGGAATAGCATCTGTTTGTGGTCTCATCTAAAGTATGTATAGAAATTCAATTTTCTTTGCAATGACATTGACGTCAGTTTTTTATCAATAAGGAGAACAACAGATGCCCTATAAACGGCCTTTTTGGCTAACAATCCACTGATTGACAGTCACATTTTTTTAATACAAATTAATCTAGTAATGTATTAAATAAGTATTGACTTGCCTAAAAGAACGTCTATTTCTTCCTCCTCCGCGCCGACATAGACGTAATAACAGCAACAAAAGCGTCTGTAACGCGAGTGAGTGAGGCAATTTCTTAGCATGCCGTCCTCAATTGTTTTATGCGGCAGTGCTAATTCGGTTGAAGTTTTGTAGTGGTTTATTACCGGAAAAACGATTGTACGCACATTGGATTCGTCTTCGTTAATAATATTTATGCTTCTGAAAAAGACAGTTCATATATATATATATATATATATATATATATATATATATATATATATATATATATATATATACATTTACATTATTTATCTGAAATCAGAATCACTAAAGAATAACAGATATATTGCGAAAAACGGAAAAATAATCGTTTCAAACACAAAATGCTATATATGTCGTTTAAATTTAATCTAAAAAGCTTACGGAAACTAATTCATGTTTGAAGTTCGACCGATAAAGAAGAGACTAATCAAAGAGACTGCATAACAATCTGGTGGACATTTACTTACGTTCTGCTTTTTTCCAAAGCTACTTTATCTGCCGTAATGCTAAAACACCTATACAGTAATATATGCGCAATTCGAAAGTTTATACTATTGATATGAATATATATGCATATATATTTTTTCAGTGGAAAATAACCAAAGCAAAATAGAACCTATATGTATCAAAATAAAAGTTGTATTGTTTGACTGACAATGAGAAATTAATGGTGGCTTGTTAAAACTTGAAGTCTAAGGCGATACAGAACAATGTCACCATGAAATTAGATTGACCACAAAAAAATATATTTTAAAAATACCTGCGTGTAATTCTTAGTATGGATGACGTGGAATATAACTAGAAAGACTGTGAAATAAATTAACCTTAGTTCAAATTCTGGTGGTGACAATTCTGACAACTACTCGATGATTATCCTATTAGTTAAACACCGATCTATTCAACGAATTGTATTTCATATTTCACGTAAAGTTCAAAATATATCGACAATACGTATACGAAACAGAATACATCAAATATATTTTAAAGAAACATTTTTTCCTTTTAAAATAAAAGTTGCGCAAGACAGAAGATTTTATTCAATACTTTGACTGTTTTTGTACTTATTAGGCGTTTATTAGCTAGTTGTCATTATTTCTATGGTTGAGCTTTCAATCTAGTTTCATTTTTGCGGAGTATTGTAACACATTGAATAGGCCACGGAAAATGAAAATTTCTGGAAAATTAAAGTTATTCACAAATTTATGTTTTTTGGACAATTTTTTTCTTAAAGTAGATCCCACATTGCACCCCTCTCGGCATGATTTTTCATTAGAAATTAAAATTAATACTGACATGAAATACTGAAGAAGTGGTTTAATATATGTATGTTGTTTGTTTTCACTCAAGATAATATGAAATATGACATGATATTCATCAGTTAGACTGGCTTATTTCTGATGGAGTACTCATCGGAATTGCACTGACAACAAGTCCGGTCAGTATTTTTAATTTATATATATATATATATATATATATATATATATATATCTTTAACTAACTGATTATAACAGATAGGAGCCGTCTTATTGTACATGTTGGCATGAAATTTAAACTAGTCAAGCTTAGTGAAATGCTCAGAATAGTATTCAACACACTAATAAATTGACTTCATGGAAGAACTTTAAGGGGCCTAAAGAAATTAACACAAGTTTGGAAGTAGACTATAGCAGCCGAGTACTATTACGTATGTGCTACCTAATGGTGACGGCTCTACGTCTTTTTTATTTTACAAGAACTTTAAACAACAATCAGCATTGTTTGCTAAGAAGGCTTTTCTTGGGTAAAACGTAGCAAATTGCTTTTCTTGCAATCATATTGTTTAATACGAGACTTGGCACCATGTCAAACTTTTTGACAAGACCGAATGTTACAGACTATAATTAAAAAAGTGGCATTATATTTTATCCTAAAATAGGCACTATAAGCCCTGCTTTGCGTCCTCATTAATAGTCTCTCAGTTAAAATTATCTATTTAAATATAAATGATACGCTGAGCTAAAAAAACACGTCAAGTTTTAGAAAACTAATAGAATGTATTAGAATTGTGTATCGTTTTTTAATAAAAATCAAAATCTGTGAGTCTAAAATGTTTGCTTATCGGTTTAATTAATTTTCAGACAGACTTGGACAGCAAAATTTCTACAATGCCATTTTAACTGCCTTTATGTCATAAAACCATCAATTTAGATAAAATCGTAATTTTGGTTTGCGACGAACAATGGTAATTTATTTTCCACTTAGAAGGATTAGGAAAAGACATATTAAAGCAAATGAAACTTAATTTACATTTTAAAATGTAACACTTTAAACTAGTTGCCACCTAGTCGGAAAGTAATAAAATGAATCACAACAATGTAAATAGAAAAATGGCATAAACATAGTTATGAATTTATTTCGTGGAAAGCTTATATATATATAATTTGAAATAGAGAATATATTAATTAACAACGTACGTGCATTGTGGATAATTATATAGTGAAAACTGAATTACACATTTCAATCTTTAATGTACAAATTATCTGGGTTATATTTGATTAAGTGTTTGTTAACTGAACAATCATTGATTGCGCGGATGGAAGTAAGAATTCTTTAAATCAATTTAGCTAGCTTGAAGAAACACAAATCCTATAACATTTAACAAGACGTCGAATGACATAGTCAAACTACCGTTAGTCACACGTATTTACACCTTTCGACCGTCATTGATAATTATAAGAATACGACAGCAAACTGACTAGCGGAGATTAAACCACAATTCAAATGTATGGAAAGCACAAAGTAGATATTCGGCTATAAAATCTAAAAGCACTTCACTGCTGATTTCGGCCGCACAATTACAATGCAGTCACGAACAAAATACATTAGAATTTGTTTTTAATTCAAGTGCGCAAAATTGATTGAAATAACGGCATGTCAACTAGTTTTATTTTCAATTTTAATGTTTATTGCAGGCTGATTTGAGAATGCATTGCCTGTGAGTTTGTGTGCATGCATGTAAATGTCACTCTTATTTGTTGCGGAGTGATGTTTAAAGTAAAGTTAGACTTCTTTTGTTGGATTGAGGTTTGACAAAGTGTTTGCTTTGGTTGCTGTTTTGCAGACAAATCTATCTATTTATCTATCAATCTATATACATATATATATATATATATATATATATATTCTATTTCTAAAATCAGTTTACCTTAGATGAAAATTGCTGTAGAACTTTGAATTTCATGTAAGGCAGATGAAATTTGGTGATGGATGCTAGCAAAACTCGTATCTTTTAAAGTATGCAGAGTTTAGTTTATGCAGGTATTAGGCATGTTTTAATCTTTAATTTTATCAAATAATTCCTCGACATTTCTTTAAATCAAGTTTGGAGCTTGAAGTAAACACCAATCCCATTGTATTTAACCAGTCATCGAACAACATAACAAAACTACCGCCAGCCGAATCTCACTGACGCGTTTCGACCCTAACGCGTCCTCAACTTGACAGACTTTGTCTAAAAGTACTATATTCACGACCAGTATCGAAAGACAATTTCAATTGACTTTGGATAAACAGTTAATGCGTCGTAAATCTGTTACATTAGCGTGACTATTTATAATAAGTAAACTGACAGAAAATATCATTCATTTTTGAGCTCAAATCCCTATTACATGATATTAAAATTTTAACTAGAAAAATTAAGTTGCATCCATGCTCCTACGACGCTCAGATCTTTAACAAACCGTGGGTGGTTTTTCGAAAACTGTTGTTACAAACATATTTGCTGTAACCACGTTCGGTTAGCAATGTTGTATTTTCAGTATTATTTATTTATTTAATTAAACATTACATGTAGTTCAAAAGAGCATCACGTTTGAGTCACGATATGACATTTACGTGAAGTATTATTATTATTATTATTATTATTATTATTATTATTATTATTATTATTATTATTTTTATTATTATTATACATTCAATAAGTCTTATTTCTTCTATGGTAAAATCATTTCACCGAAGTTATCATTATTTTCAATCTACTGCAGCTTATCTAATCAAATTTATTTTGTATTATTATAGATATTGCAGTAAAATCGATAACATTTGTAATAAAACACACCTAATGAACAGAAGGTAGCTACAAAATAAATGGTCAAATAATTGCATGCAATTAAATGGAAAAATCGTAATACAAATATATATATATATATATATATATATATATATATATATATATATATATATATATCATTATTGCATATTGCAACGATGTTTATTGACGTTCTACGTCAATAATGCGAAAAACTAATTTTGTCTAAAATATTTTTGACATGAAAAATAATTACATCAATAATTTAAAAGGAGTTTTCGGAATTTATTACTTCCCTACTGTAGCAGAAAATCAGTCTCACTGATAAACACACAATAGCTTCTCTTTTGCGATTATCGCGCATTTATGGACGGCTAAATACATTATGCGTCGATATTATTTATGTACCTGTTTGTTAAGCCTATTAAATAAGGCATTTCTTATTACTTTTTGCATTAATGGAAAATTGGTATCAGATTCGTAAATGCAAAGGTATTAAAACTGAAATTTTACAGGTGTGTGGTTGTTGCTAAATTTAATGCGAAAATAAATATACGGAATTTTTAACATAGTCACATAAATAATTTCATAAATTACGTTTCTGATAAATAAAAATTATAATAACGAATATATTAGTAAATGATGACATTTATAGAGGAAGCACCAATTTTCTATTAATTATTCTGGGATTTGTAGTAATTTGGTATAATAAGCTTTATTAGATTTATTTTAGTAATAACACGATTATCTTACTTAATTTTGACAAGATGTTTAAAATATTTTTTTGTTGCAAATCTGTTTCGAAGATACGACGAATTGTAGAAAAATAATTTGTTAATAAAACTATTTGAATATTTGAAATTGATATGTAAATCATATAAAAAACTGCGGTGTTTTATAAAAATATCTTTGATAAGAAACTGTGAAACTGTCCCATTGCTAGTAGTCCATCAGATGTTGTTATCGTTTACTAGTCTGCTTCAAGAAAATTTTTAATAAACTATAAACGTTTAATATTTATAATGAATTAGCGAAGAAAAAATCCGTGAGGTTACAGATGAAAATCATTAACAATAGTCGTTTTGTATTAGATAAGCATCCATCAAAAAATTGTAAGAATTCCACGATCAAGGAGCATATGTTTCAGAGTAATACAACTTACTCCCGACGCTATGGAATTTACACATTGCTCTTCATTCCTAGTTATCTAAAAATTTATCTTTTTAATCTACCGAGTGGTTTCATTAATAATACACATTAAGTTGCCAATGAAAACCATGAGCTAGAGCCGTTTCGTATTGGAAAGTCATTTATCAAGAAGTTTAAATAATTTCCAAGATCAAGGTGCATATGTTTTGGGGTAATAAAATTTATTCCCGACGCTACGGATGTTACGCATTGCTCTTCATGCCTAATTTTATAGCAATATATCTTTTGCATTCACTGAGTGGTGGGATTGTAAATACACCTTAAGTGGAAGCATAGACGAATATTTTTCAGTTGCATACTTAAATTATTGTAACGAGTTAAATTATATTGCCGTTATTTTTTAAATGAATTCAAATCAAGTACGAAATTTTATTTGTTGACACTGGACCAATAACGATGCACGAAATCTGACCAATCACGCGCTACCTCTACTATATAAGCGCAATAAACACTGGCATGTTTACTTCCTGCATTCGCTCTCGGTTTTTGTTTCTTTGTTTGCCTATGCCTGTTATTTAAAATAAATTCACACTTTGATTAAAATGCACATCTTGCTGTTGTTTTACGCTTGTCAGCTACTTGGGTTTGTCGCAGATTGTCAGCAAGATAATTATTTCCTTATCCTGCTTCATCTAGTCTACCTGATTGCGTTCGTCTACCAAAAGAATCACTAACCAACCAACTGGATGCATTTGCATGATTCTCGTAGGCCTTCTGAGCATCCACTTATCGCATCATTAGCTAGTGAATTTTTTACCATAGCTGTCTTCAGGACCACAAACAGTAGATTCTTACCTGGGGGATTGATATAACGCTGCACAGAACGTTAGCCGGAGCTTTACATTTAAAAAAAGTCTTATTTGGCACAATTGGATTTTCTCTCGGTTAGCTTGGTATAAACTTCTCTTTGTGCCTCATTAAACTTATAATCAGATTGTAAATGAATAACATACATATGCATTTCGCCGTCTGACGTTCTGCTAATTTAGATGTTTTTGTATGAATTTGAATGCGCCATTTAATACAAGAAGCAAGGTTTTTGGTTACACGAGTGATTGTAACATTCTTACACATTTATTCTAAACCAACGAAAGTAAGATCATGAAGGACGTTTCACAACTCCGATAATTTACCTACATGGCCAACACAACGAATAAGGGCATTTTAATAAAATTTAAATTTAAGTTTTTTTATTTTAAAATGTAATTCATCTATAAAAAATTATTTACAAATTATAATTGGATGTAATTATTTCTTTAATGGTATACCAGAAATTGTTCATTGCACGTTTCAATTTCACAAGAAAACAGTAAATCAAAATGCCTAAAGAGGCCAACATCATGAATGCACTTGGTGGTTTTTAAGATTAGGCGTTTCTCGTCTACGTTTAATTTCAAATAGTATAAGTCTCAGCGTGAATTTCTAAATCCTGTAAATAATTGCGTTGTAATCGATCAGTTTTTGGTAGACTGCTGAAATATTTATCTTATTAAACTGTTGAAATTGCGCAAGTGAAATAGTCAATGACTGAAAAATCAAGAAAATCGACACATTGCAAATTTGGCACAGGTAAATTATAAAATTATGTGTCATAATATAAGTAGTAAAATATCATATATTAAGATATTTTATTAGTCGAACCTGGGAACTATGGTCTTCAACAAACAATGAAAAAATTATATAACTTTAACTAGAGACCGATGGGAGTATTCTTTGCGCTAATATTTTTAGATTAGCATAAATTTTTGTTAAATGAATGTAAGGTTGCCCTCTGATAATGTACAAAATCAGGTTACTGACTGAGTATAACACTTTGACGAATAAAAACGAAATGTAACAAAATAAATATAATGAATCTACTTCTTTTTGAACTAACCGATAGTTATGAGGCTCCAAATAAACCAGTCATTAGATAATTTAAAAAAATAATATCGTATCCATCAAGGAACCATTTTATCCAATAATGCATAACTCAAATGCAAAGATTATTTGTGTTGAAATTTGAAATAATCTGGGTGGGTACAATAATTAAATAAAATTACAAACAGACGTTGCATAGCTTACATATAAATCTCATTTCTGCTTCACATGGTCATCTTACTAAATATTAATAAAATGCGAATTGGCTTCAATAAAAGTTAGAAATTTAATTTATTTCTGTCATTATCTGACGAAGAAGCACCTTTACCATTATTCAGATATAAGATATTCGGATATAAATAAAATTGAAAACGATCTATATGAAGCATGACCACTTTTAGGGTCCAGGGTTCGAGTACATGTTCGTGCAACACTTTATGGTCGCCACTCATTGCAGACCATTATATTCTGGATAAAACAAACTAAAAATACCGGATTGATTCACGATAAATTATTTATTGAACTCAAGTTTGATTTTACACATTTATTGACATTGTGAGTCGTTTAGAATCACAAACAGACCTTCACAGTGAGTGCTAATCCAAAATCTCTAGTAACAAGCTTCACTTAGCCTGAAAAAGGTCAAATTAGTTACCGTTTATTTAAGTTAAAGAATCATAATCTTAAAGAATGTCTGTTATAGAAATACTACCTAATTTAAGTAAATGAAGATTATTCTTAATCGAACATTAAGGACACCAATAAACGTTACTATTAAACTGAAAATAGTGCTATGTACATGCGTGTGTAAAAATATCCTTAAAAGTGGCCTTATTTCATATTTAAATTGATAAGCGTGTGTACAACGTTTTTCAAAGGACAAATGATAAAACTTAATGTTAAACAAGTTAAAGTCTTTGAATTTGTTTATGCTGAACACAAGACATTGAGCGCACTAAGAAAATTAATGTATTAAAACCTTGCTAACGAATGTTACAAAAACCGTCGATAGATATTGAAATAGTTTACCAGTTTAAACTTCAGCTATAAAAAATCACCAGACGGTGTACGCAGTGCAATATGTCTATAATAAGCCTCGTTTTTAATTCGAAAATTAATAATTCACATTTTAATTACCTGTGTATTAAAATCGTAAAAAAATTTAACCTGTATAAAATTTAGAACAATTATTAGCTGCTAGCAAAGCTGGAAGCTACTTAGTTCGCCTCAATACCAATGTACTTCTATTGAACTATTAATCTGGTTTCCAATCGTATTAATTTTAATTCGAACAAAAACAAAAAAATTCTAAATGATTCATGAAATTCTCGATTATATTTTACCAAGACTAGTTATTTTGCCATTTGTATATGCAAATGCCCTGTTGATATATCTTTGCATTGAAAATAGGACAGACAAATGATGTGTAAAAACCTTATATGAGGAAATTATCTGACAAAATTCTGTTAATTAGAGCAAAAACTGCCCATAAAACATTTGCATAAACAATTAATATTTTGAGAACATCGCTGTCATTTTAGAGTCATATTTCTACTGTATATTTGAATTAATTGAATTTGATAAAAAATAAGTCTAGCTATAAAAAGTGGTAAAAGTAAAGCTTAGCCTGAATTATAATTTTAATATTTTCAGTTTTGCTGTAAAATTATACAATTTATTATAATTATCTACACCACAAGTTTGGAATTTTGAAAATTTATGAAATATCTAAATTTTACCCCATAGCGCTTTAACGCATTATACATAATTTCTATTTCAATTCATTCTATACGTTCTTCTTCACGAAATCTGCCTGGCAAGTAACAAATTAAGTTATAAAAATGTTTTTTTCAAATTATCGCAAAAAAGAAAGTATTTGGACATCAACAACATTCTGAGTCGTGCCTCTGTATAATTTATACATAAAGAGTACATACTTAACTGAGATTAAATCTAGTGCTACCAGATCACTTGGTATAACTTCCTAATCTTCGTTTGATTATAATAGTTAGTTCGAAGAATTTATTTGAGGTATTATATGAATTTATTTTTGAATAAAACTTGAAGAATAAAACATTAAATATAATACTTTCTTTAAAATAATAATTTTCTATTCACATAACATGAATATATATTTCATGAATATTGATGTAGATTTAATTTAACACGTAACAAACTTTTTCATTTTAATATAGAAATAAAAATGGAACATATGCCGGTAATATACCTTTTAATTTCATTCATAACCAATTTGTTAGATGTGATGAAGATAAACGAAAAAAACTAGTTTTTTTCTTAAGCATCATACAGGTATAATGGATAACTAAGCAAGGTGTAGTAAGCAGATTAGTAAATTAAATTTTAAAAACTCTAAAGACAAATCCGCACCAAATTAAAAATAAGCCTGAGCGGAAAACATATGTTCCGCTTTAAATCAATGACAAAGGCTTAAAGTATTTACATCTAGAATAGGTGTATATTGGCAACAGCGAGAAAATTTTGATTCATTCCAAAATAAAATTATGTTACTAGCAAACGTGAGAAACTTTAGCTAGTGGAAATGTTCTAATTCAATCTACTACGAAATCACTTTTTGACCAAGCAATTAAAACAATACAAATTAAAAAGGTAAATAAATAACAGTTAGAAAACCATAGGAAATTATCAAACATTTTATTTTCCTGCATTGAATAAACGTTAATATTCATAAAAGGCATAAAACTTTACCAAATTACTAGTTTAAGCTTATGAGAAGTGTCTTATTGCAAATATAAAATTATAGGCAGTGTTACTGATTTTAGCTCGAATAAATCCTTAATTAATTTAACATTAAAATTTATTTGAAAGCAGTTGTACAAATTTAGTTGTCGCCAATGAATTTGAACCTTCAGTCAAACATAGCTGTTAATTTAACAATAATTGATTGCGCGGGTGGTGGTAACAATGCTTTAAATCAAGTTTGCGAGCTTGAAGCAAATACCAAACCCATTGTATTTAACCAGTCTTCAAACAACATAACAATGAATAAGTGGCGAAAGCTGCAAACAGTTAATGTTCGTGACTGCATAGAAATTGTGCAGGCGACATTTCCAGTCAAGTTCAATGTATGCAAGACTGCTAGAGGTGAGAGCCGCATATCTAAATTTTGATTTCCATATATATTCAATGCGGTTTGATCCTTGATAGTCAGTTTGCCGTCGTACTCTGATGATGATCATGGAAGGTCAAAACGCGTCAATGCATTGCGGCTGGCGGTAATTTTGTTGTGTTGTTCGAAGACTGGTTAAATACAATGGGTTTGGTGTTTACTTCAAGCTCGCAAACTTGATTTAAAGCATAGCTGTTAATTATAATTTGCCAATTATAAATTTAAAAAAACTAAATAGAAATTCAAACAAAATTTTATTCTAATATATATATATATAAATATATATAACTCAATATCTCTAATTTTTGTGTGAATTTGATGACAAGAGATAATGTTAGTTAAAAAAAAACAGTTAGTGACCATCTGCAGAAAATCGAAAAAAGTTCTTTTCCTTGACTTCACAATAAGTGGCAACCGCATTGAATACCAATAACATCTGCCAGAAAACGAAATAGAAAGATTTGACAAAAGACCTCTGTTTCTGGTTAACTTTCCCTTCATGTGAAGTCGATGTGGCCTCTTTTGTGACCTAGAGTTCCAACTAGCAACTTACATTACAGACCAGAATCTACACGACCTGTGGAACTGGTGTCGAATTAAACATTTCTTTATTAAATCAACAACTGATTACGCGGGAGTCGATAAAAATTATAAAAATCAATTGCACCTAATTGAGCTAACCACCAATTTTATAATATAGATGTTTGTGAGCAAATCTAAGCATTTTATCAGATAACAAAGGAAATTCAACCGGATTAGTGTTTAAATCAAGATCGGAACCCGTATCTTAACATTTTTAACATTACGCGAACAATCAACGATTCTTTATTTGTATAAAACTTCAGACTATTACGACGTCTGTTGTAGCCTGTGTCCGCTTTATAATATCAGATTGGAGATGGCCAGGTGGAACTTTAGGTTGACCGAGAAGCCACATAATCTTTACCCGAAATAAAGTTTAACCTAGAAACTGTGATTAGTATACAAATTATAATGGGGTGCAGAGTGCGGTAAAATAGCATAATGGATTTATTTTCTGATATCAAAGAAAATTTGCCTTGGTTCGAGCCCCGTCTGTGCCAAAATTCTGCACAACACCAGAAGATTTCTCACTAGAGAGGAAACCTGTCTATTGAGATTAACCACAAAATTGGGTAATGATTCATTTTGCTGATTTCAAAAACAAATTTTTGTTATTTTACGAAATTAAATAAGCAACAAGCCTATTTTTAAATGAGTCAGGCAACATGTTCTTAAATTCAGTCCCGAGTCAAGACGCAATCAGTAACCGCAAGGTAATTAAATAAAAACAGATTTTGTTGAGCAATGTTACTTTAGTTCTCTGATTACTTTTTTCGATAAAAATTTGCTAAAATGCGGTTCGGCTGATTGAAATATAATCAATTCAAAGGACAAGTATATAGTACTTGCCTTTAGGGTAAAACTATTACTTCAACTTAAAATATTTTATTGCGAAATCGTTTTATAATCATTCTCAGGGTGCAATGTAAAACTGACTAACAAATATTTAAATGCAATAAAATATAATTTCAAAATAGCGCTCTCATTCTTATTTTTCACATATACTTTGTACAAGACTGGACAGGATAATAATGATCGTATTAAGTCCAGAATGTAACATGTGTACGGTTTCTCCTACCTTTATATATATTAAGCAATTACGCAAATACAAATTGCAGGGGAGTTTTAACATGTTTTGAAATAAGCTTTGCGGACTTTAGACAAGCACTAGTGGTAAATTATAGCAAAAGGAAAGCCAGTCGTGCGACGATTTTCGACCTTCCCTGGTCATCAGCAGCGCACGAGGGAAACCTACCGTAGTGAGATTAAACTACTAAGAAAGTATAATATTCGGCTATCACACGAGTGGTCTCGCCTACATTGAAAATGGCTGAAAGATCTGCAGCACAAATTCCATTCAGAAGAGCAAACAAATATTGTGATGTCATTGCAACACTTACGGAAATTAATTAATTAAAATAACTATGCCTGGTCGTGTGGCGCTAACATTACTTGAAACAATATTCGCTGACATAAGATTAATAATAATATCATTTATTAAATAGTAGCAAATTAAGGAAAATCGACGATCTATCACAGGTACTGACGTGTTTGGACTTCCTAAGGTCATAATCGAAACAGGAAGTGAGTCTCTATAAAGTGATAAGATTATATAATACTTTAAACAGAAAAATGCGACTCAAACAATAGTACTTTGATATACATCGCACTTGAATGAAATGAAGGATGCTCAAATTCAATGCAGTCACTAGCCCCTTTTAAGGACTTTGCTACAATGGTGAATGTTTAGCAAATAATTAATCAATGATTGCGTAGATGGTGATAACATTTATTTAAATAACGTTAGATGAATAAAAATCAACACTAGTTCCGAATTTTAAGCGATTGCCAACACAAAAACGTGCTTTATGGCAATGGTACTTATACGCTTTGACCTTCCATAGTTAACATCAGAGTACGATGGGTGTCTGTCTAAATTCGATTAAACCGATAAGCAGATATAAATTTGGTTCGCATCAAAATGTGGCTTTCAATTTATTTGTCTTTCAATAATCGCAGTTGATTTCAGTTTGAAACGAAAAATTTCAATTCATTCTCGAGCATTATTTCCAACCTTCGATAAATTTGCAAAAGTTAAGCAAGTAATCAATTATTGATAGCGCGTGTAATGATAACAACGTTCTAGAACCTAAGACCCACACTTGTTACATTATGTTTCTGGTGGCAACACACAGAAAAAATACAATCGGTCATTCTTAATGGCGATTTTCGTCCTTCGAATGTCATCTTCAAAATAAGATGTGTAACTGTCTAACGGATATTAAACCACTAGGCAGATATTATTTGTGTAACATCAAAAATCTGCTCCGATCCTAGTATTTGCACATGAATTTCAATTAACTCAAATGTGTGATACACGATTTTTGTGCACTCACGTACGTATAGTTTCTGCCTTACTTGCTAAATCTATATAAATTGCGAAAATAATCAGCCAGTGATTGCATAGCTGGTGAAATTATATATTCAAGAAATGTTTTGGAAATTAAGATGAAAGTCAATCTAGTTTTTTAGCCCGTATCAAAACTTAGAATGAATATCGTCGGTCGCACGTTCCAACGTGTTTTGATCTGCCATTGTCCTCACCAGAGTACGATGGCTCTATCTAAAGTGAAGAGAATTGCTAAGCAGGTATATTAATTTGAACACCAAAATGCGGCTCTAACTTTAGTTATTTTACATACACTGCTCTTGACTGAATTGTAGTACGCATGATCTCTATACATTCTTGAAAATAACTTTTATTCCTCGGTTTCTACAGTTACATAAATTTAAAAAAATCTTCAAATATTGATTGTGTGAGTGATTCGAACATTTGCCTTAATTACGTTTGTAGATTTAAGATCGACTCCAGTTTAACTTTTTATCTTGTTGCACAGCATATCGTAACAGAAGTCATTCGCATATACTTGTGCGTTTCGATGTTCAGTGGTTATCATTAGAACAGGACCGAAACTTTCTAGCATGGATTAAACTGCAAAATATATAAAGTGCATTAGAAATCAAGATGCAGCTCTCACTCACAGTAGTCCGACATCGAATGTCATTGACTGGTTTATATAATTAAATTGCCATTGGTTGCGCAGGGGGTGATAACAATTATTTAATCCAAGATTGAGATCATTATATTAACAACAGTCCCATTATGTACATACATTTGTCAGAATATCTAAGTTCTGTATAGTGTCGAAAAGGATATTTATCCAGTAGAACGGTTTTGTCCTTATTGGAAACTTGACACGAGCTGCCAGAAATTTCTGCCGACAGAACTCGATCCTGGGCACGTCTGCTTTGGAATCTTTTCCACTAACCACTGAACCACCATGTCCTCAGCAAATTCTACTTACTTTACTTTACTGCGGCTGACTCCTTTTGGAGGATAAGCCGGCTCCAAGACATTTCATGGAGTTTCTTGGGAATTTGGTACAAGTGGTGTCCCCTCACCACTTGGCTTTTTGATCGAGGACGCACCTCTAGCCTTTGCACATCCAAGCGCAGTCTGCAAGGCAGCAGTAAGTTGCATGGTTACCGGTGGCTGTTGAGAGCTCATTCGCCATTCGGAAGTACGGGGTACTGTCCAGGAGTCCATGTAATCCTGTGGCAGTTGAACCCTTTTGTGGCGGGGAACACACGCCGAGTCATGGTGCCGTCGTCGGGCTCATGTGGTATTTTATAGGAGATCCGATTGCCGGTCGAAAATCCACCACGCCCTGGTGACACCACCGCCATAGCCCCGTTAGCCCATGTACGATCGGCCATCGAATGATTAGTTTCCAATAAGAACGAAATGGGTTTAATGGATGTACTGCCTAATCTATTCTATGAAGTGCATAATTTATACTGAAAAATGTATTTCCAGATCATAAACTTTATTTAAATGATTGTTGTCACTGCCAACGTAACCAATTCACATTTACTTATATAAGTTTTCATTTCAGTATCACGTCCCTAAATAGCGTGGTGTCTCTTCTATTATTACAGATTGGGAGAGGCTCGTTGGAAATTTAGGTCTATAAGTAAACCATATGGGCTGCACCGAAAGGAATGGCTAACTAAGAATCATTAGTTAGTATATTAAAGAAAATTGTGCATAGTGTGCAGCAGGATTGCTCAGTGGATAGAGAAAAATATTTCGAATCGAGCTCGCCCAGATTCGAGCCCAATCAGTGGCAAAGTCTGGCCAGTACGTACTGAGTTCCCAATAAGGCCGACACCTGTCTACTAGATGAATTGCCTTTTCCACACTATTAAATACTTAGATTATACTGGCAAATTCATGTACCTAATGGATCACGTGTTTATGTCAAAATCGTAACCGTAATTTAAATAATTGATTTAATTTTCAGGAACACAATTTTACAGTGGTAAAGGACATAACATTTGCCAGATTTCGACAAATTAGATAGGTAGATGAAAATATAAATAAAATAATTTCTATTTTTTTCTAAAAATAATTTCGCTATTACGTTCTACACATTCCTCTGTTTAACATTGGCTTGCTTGATCTAATAATAAACCGATTACAATTATGCCTAATGTTTATTAATATAAATTTTATTAAGCAAATTGTTATGCAATGTTTTGCTTCATGTTTATTATATAGAAATAAATACGTAAATGTAGACAAGCTACAAAATCAAGGTTTCAGACATCTCCTATTGTTAATAGTCGTTTTGTGTCATAAACGTACTTCCGATTACACAAAAGGCTATTTTTATTAAATTCAATTATCTATATTGGGCGTTTGCAAATGTTTTGCAATCTTTAGAATATTGTCCTCTTAAAACAATCGAAATATTCGGCAAAATATTCGGAATAATTGTTAGCAATACCGCAGAATTTTCTTCGATAAAAACACAACAAAAAAACTGCACAATTTTCTTAACAATTATAAAAAACTTTGAACAATGTTTGATAATAGCGTACGTGCGATTTCCAAAACAAAATAAAGAGTAATAATGCTATTAGGAGAAAATTGCCGATAAATGGAAACCGGTAATGTAAATTACGCTTATAATTGTTAAATATCTGCATAAAATCAAATTCGAAAATGATAACATTTTAAATAAAACAGTATTACAGGAATATGAATAATATAACTAGACTTGTGAATTTTATAACTATGCACTATGTTGCAATTATTATTGTACTATAATTAAACGCAACTATTTTTATTACATTTCATATTCATCGATATATGTTAATGTCTCAAAAAATTTGTCAATTGTATCAAATCAATAAGAACACACACAACAAATTAATGTCCCCTACAAATAAAGGAAGATGAAAACATGCATCAATGCAGGATCATAACGCAAACAACGTTTTAACAGTCCGTACATTAAACTCGTCGCTTGATAATCCAGGCATTGACATGAAGAATTTCCAACGCGAAATATCATTTAATTCAGAAATACTTTTAATTTCTACATATATAAGCTAACAGAACATCCTATGATAATTTGATTCTGCCATTCTTTACGGAAAATGTTTTAAATTAAATAAATAAATATATATATATATATATATATATATATATATATATATTATCAAGAAGAGAAAAAAAATTAACAGCGAAAAGAATATTTGCTAGTTTATTTCATGAAGTCTCAACAACACATTACTATCATTAAATTAAGTACATCGTGGATTTTCGTTTGAACAGCTGAATGCAGAATTAGTCTGATTTTCTTCTTTACTATTATTTAGTTTTGGCGGCATATTGCAGATTGATTCGGGGGTGCTTATTTTTATGTGTCTGTGTGCGTGTTCTGTGTGTGTGTCTGTGTGATTATTGGAATCATTCGTTTACATCACAGGGTGGTGTTATAGATCTGGCTATACTTTAAATGATGAATTGAATTGTGTTTCGGTGTAAATTTTGTTGTCAATCGCCTAGATCTTGAGTTTTGTCTTTTTAGTGACATCTTATGTCGTGCAGATTGCAATGTTGATCGCGAATTTTCTTGTGGAATTTCTGTCACTGTTTTCAATGATAGTGATATTGTTTGTAAAGATATTGTTCTTCACTTTGTTCGAAATACTATCGAATGTTTGTTCACGCTGGTCTTGTGAGTGTTTTGGAGTGCCCTCGTGGTAGCAAATCGTTATTTGAATGTGCAATTAGTAGAATATCATGATTGTGGAACCTTTTAGTTGTTTCGGAACGGTGTATGGTGTTTTATACAAATGCCTTGTTTATGTCTGAGAAATTCACCAAATTGGCCGGGTACCCCATTGCAAATATATGCTCTGAGATGGCTGATTTTATTGACAATTCCCGGATTGTTTATCCGTTTCTGTAGTAAATAATTCTCGGATCTGTTGATCAATTGCTTTTTTCGTAAATCCTATATATATGCTATCACACGTACAACCTAAACTTGATTTAAATATTTGTTATCACCCCCCGCGCAATCAATGATCTTTAGTTATCTTAATATTTAACTTAACAACACTTAAACAGGGAGGGGAGTGTCTGCTCTTTAATAACACATTGGGCGTGGCTAATTGGAAATTTATGTCACAAGAAATGCCATATAGTCTTCGTTTGAAGGAAAGCCTAAATAATAAAAACATAAGGTAGTATACAATTATAAATTGTACATAGCGTGCGAAAGAGTGGATCTGTGATTAAATCACCAGATTCTGTAGCGAACGTACCCTAGTTTGACCCTGTCGGCGACTAAATTCTTGACATTAAAAGCAAATTCCCAATAAAGGGAAAATCACTTTACTATATTTATTACTTTTTATCATTATGCAATGCTTATTTTATTCTGAAAATGTTTAAACAACGGGAATGATTTTTGTATCAAGTTCGTAGCCTTGATTTATATAAATAAGCCAACAAATTTAAAATTGGATTATGTTTTAGAGCCGCCTATTTTAGGATTGGCATAATCCAAATACTATAGATTTGTAGATTTTTATGCACGAGCGACTATTATTTATATTTATCAAAGAACAGAATTTGTATAATAGTTATCGTGTCTAGATCTTTCCATGTCATGAAAACTTATCCTAAAATATCGTGGATCTTAATTTTAGTTAGCAGGCAAACTTTTGCTGCTTCTTTAGCGGTAAACTTTGACCTATTAGACGTGTTCTGACACAAGACGGTCTAAAAAAGTATTTATACTATTACCAATGAATAAAAATATGTTATTCTATGGACTCAGGAATTAGCAATTAAGACTATGTCCCGAAGATCGTGTTCATAGGCCATGTCGGAAGTCTTATTCAATATCAGAGAATGTTTCTATTTATGCCCAAATCTAAATGAATAGTGCGAAGTTCCACTGTACTCAAAAGTTAAAAAATGTAATGTGGTAATCATTAGCAGGTACTGTTTTGTTGTTGGACCATATTTTATTGGAGGTCCGCAAATTTGATGTAAAACCCATCCAAATCTTACGGATATACTAATGTGCGGAATATGTAAATAAAAAATTCATGAATAAATTCTGCTTTACACTATCATGTTAATAGGTAAATATTATCACCGTTCATAGTGGGAACTATTCACGTTCGCACGCTACGCAAACTTTTCAATTATGTACTAACAAATGTTTTTTAGATAGATTTTTTTACGTGGAGCATATAATGCATCTCATTATACCTAAAGTTCCCATGAACCATACCTATTCTGTCATTGTGGTATAGACAGCATTCTACCTGGAGAAGTAGTATTGAATTGAACATTTATATAAATGAACGAACATTTGTTGCGCGGGCGGTGATAAAAATAATTTAAATCAATTTTAGGATTTTACTATAAACACCAGTCCCATTAAATACGTACATTTGTCAGTATAAACTAAGCATTATATAATGTAGATAAGGTAATTCATCCAGTATACTGGTTTTGTCATTATAAATGAATTTCCCTTTCTACATTAAGCAATTTTTATTTTTATACTGAGGAATATACGTATATATTGCGACTGCTGTTTATATCAAGATCAATACCTTGATATATACAATTTTTACCACCGCCCGCTCAAGCAATGTTCATTTCGTTGTATAATTGTTCAATTCAGTGCCAATGTGACTGTTAGGAAAATAATCTTTTAAACAAATTTAACCATTCAAGAATAATATCTGTAATAATAAAAATTGAGTTAAGTGAACACACGCGTTAAATTAAACGTATTGCCTTTTGATAGTAGGTCTTCACGTCAATTTTGTGACCTTCAAAGATAGAATTATCCAATATTATGAACAGTGTACGCCGGATATAGACAATGGTTTTCAAGTGATAGCAAGTTTGAAATATCCATTTTGTGATCAAATTTCTGATTAGGTATAAAATATATAAACGAACATGTTTTGTGATTCAACAATAAATATTTGCGTAGGTAGTGGTAAAAATTATTTAAATCAAGTTTCTGAGCTTGAAGTAAACAACAATTTCATTTTATTTAACCGGTCGACGATCAAAATGGCAAATCGAACGTTAGTCATATGTACGTGGATGGGTTGTCTAATTTTGAAGTCAATACGTAATGTTGTCGAACTATTATTTCCAAATTTCAAAAAAAGATTTCAGAAATAAGAGGTGGTGTTAGAAATGTGGTATTCTGAAAATAAACGTCGTATATCGCAATTGGTTGTCGAGAAATAGCATGTTTTAAAATGAAATTTTGTAACTTAACTATACAATTTTCCATATAAAAAACAGTCATTTGACGATGTACGCTCTGTCTATTATATAACCGAAAACATTTAACGGCCTATTCGATGGGTTGCCTGCTTTTAAAGCCAATGTGTACCCACAGGTGAAAAATTCTTTCTATTTAATTAAATTAATTCGTTAGTTATGGACTTAGTAAAAAATATGCCTTTCGAGTGACAACCTGTTTGTATAATCACTTGAGCTTTCAAAAATCCTTTTTCGCAAGAAAACGTCTGTTTGTCTATTAAATTAAGAAATAAATTTGATTTTTATTAGATTGGTTACGTGCTTTTTAGCGAATATGAAATTTTGGGTGAAACATTCTTCCTATTTAAAAAATATATACAGGAAGTGTAGCTGCAATAAAAGAGATTTCTTTTCGTGAATATTCACCGATTATAAAAAAATTATTGCCGGCTGTTAGCAATTACTTAAATGAAGTTGTTAAGCATGTAACAAACGCCAAGCCTATTGCAAGAACCAACTTCGAATCATGTAAGTAAAGCCTATATTATATTCGGTGGATGCCACACTCTGGAGCTAATGTGTACAGTTTGATGAATAATATGTTATATTTAACAAAATTAGTTCGAAAATTTCAACCTTGGTGTAAGACGTGGTCTCATGTGAGCGGACACTCTTTACTGAAAATTATTGCCTGGTGATATCGAGTCTTGAAGTCAAATTTGCAAAACGCAGAGAAACCCCGGTCAGATTTTATGGAAAACTCCTTAATAGACAACCGACGTGTAATACATAAAAGAATAAATTTGATGGTGTAGTGAATGGGACGTACGATTCTGTAAACAAGGAAATATCTAGGTAAGCCAATTTTTTCAATTTAATAAAAGTATTTCATGCGTTTTAGCTGTGCTTAAATATATGATTTGCTTTTTACATTTATCCAACATTGAAAAATATTGTCGAGGGACTGCATGTGCGTTAGTCAAACATTCAAGCAAGAAATGAACACCAATAACATTAGTTAGAAAACGTTTTGCTTTACGGGCCACAAATTTTATATAAATGCATAAATTTGGGTATGCAGTGGAAGTTCTGATAGACTTTAAAGCCAATGTGGACATTTAGGTGGACCAATCTTCCAATTTGGCAAACAAAATTCGTGAAATGTGGCCATAAAAAGTGATAACAATATCTTTAAATAAACCCAGTTTATTGAGTACAATAGTCTATTGATATCAAATCTTTAAATTAGTTTTGTGAAACTGAGATAAATACTAATCTCATTTCATTAAAATCTTATATATTAGCCGTGTCTACTAAGTAAGCGCATATATTTGATTGTTCATTGGAATGGTCGCATTACTCTATAAACAATTTGTCCATGTAAGTGAACCCATCTTTCTTTTAAACTAAATATTTCATGATTTATGGCCCTGGTAACGGACATGACCATCCACCAACAAAACCCGTTTATTTGGAAATATTGTTATGCGATAGCAATTCATTCCATGAAATTTGCCAAAGTCAGATAAATAAAATAACATTTAAAAAAAATCTTACTATGTACACTTTTCTTGAAATGTAGCACGCATAAATTCGGTGTTGTACGGAAGGAGTTGACCATGTGCACTTTTAGGTAAGCATTTCTATCCATTTGAAAAATTATTTTAAGACTTATAGCCGTAGCAACACATATGATCGGCTGCGTACATTCTCACCCTTTTTATAAATATTTCCGGATTTAAGGAGATATTTAAATCAAGTTTGTGATCTTCAGATAAACGTTAATTCTATTTTGTGAACAAATTTAAATAACTTTGCCATTTGTAATATTTAAACGCATATATTTGGAAGTATAATGAATAAATTACTGGACTCTGTTTGTGCCTCGGTTCGAGCACGGGCCTCGGAAAAGCAAGCAAGCGCTTGATTAGTGTCTACTATGAAAAAAACGGTCTACAATATAAAGTTTTTTTATATCTTATGAAATTATTCTTCAACATCAATGGAATATATACTAAGCTATAATCACAATAGCAAGCATAGCTGTTTTAACTGAAACTTTAAGTCATTTCATAGGATAGCAACAGATGACATGTAGGTATTGCTCTTTAAGTAGTTCTTCGTAAAATTTAAAAATATGCAAATTAGTCTAACTGATGATTTTTCAAACATACTGTAGTTTTTGCAGCATTCTGTCTTAAGTCCAGGCACAAATACAAACATTAATTCTTTACCAAATAAATGCAGTCTTAATTGTCCTATTGTCTCATTATCGAATGCGTTTGACAACGATAAGTTTCAGTTGGTGCTATAACTAATAATCATTTTGACGGTGTATAAACTTTTTGAATGTATATTTTTGTGTAAAAAACAGAGTCAATTGAACAGACATGATCTTCCATTTACCTGCATTTGCATATTAAACATTGAGCTTTAGCATTAAGTAAAGATTTTTATTTCGGTTAAACCTTACTAAAATTGAAATCTTTGACTGCTTAAGATAAATTATAATTTCTATAAAAGAATATTGACGATCGTTTAAAACAATATATTTTGAGTGAATTCTTCGTAAAAATACGTTTAATTGTAAGGTTTTTCTTTCCGCGCACAAATACCAACTTTTTTGAATAACATAAATCTATATAAAATGTATATTTCTATATTCGCCAATCAAAACATATAAATATATTTTATTTAATTAGATGCGTGTAAAAGTTTAGAATGTTTGGAATGCAATATAGCTGGCTTTACCGCCGTTGGTTTCACGAATTTCTTTATAATTATACAGGTAGAATATTGTAAACAAATCACCTTCGCATTATCAAATTATGCAAATCATTGTAGGCTTATGAAAATTTTTTTATATCTTTCAGTATTTAGGCAAAATTGACATCAAGCATATTTTTTATTTCCATGATTTCTTTCGATTAATGAAGCATAAAACGTGTCTAAATATGTATATGTATGAACAAAAATATTGCTAAACTGCTGTGTTATAATAGTTAAAACCCATCTTTGATTTCAAAGAAACAACAAAATCCAAAGTCCCATAAAAGCAAAATCAATTTTTAACAATTTATTCGTAATGTAGCCCAAAAACTGAGAGCGCACCGAATTCTTCGAGGTTTTATTATTTCGGTGTCTTTTAATAATTTGAGCAAAACTTTTAAAATGTTCATTTTATTTTTGGAATATTATGGCCTTAATGAATGTAGTTTTGAAAATCCGGTCATTCAGAAGAACTATTATTTAATCTCGTTTGGTGTATTTATAATAAATAAACACAATTTACATTCAATATTTCACATGGAAGGAATTACAATAGATTGATACGGACACATGATTGAAAATTCCTTTTGTCTCAAAGATATTCATTAGAAAGAGATAAATAAACTTTGTAAATCCAAATATTTCCGTTTTTATTTGCGGAAATAAGCAGTATAGTATGACGTTTCGGGCTTGTAAATAACACAAGATTCACAAACACCAATAAAGCTAATTAATTGGTTAAAGGTTAGCCAAATTGCTTTACTTGAAATTCAAAGCCCGTTCCTCATATTGTGGGCAATTGGTGTACCAATATCAATTTCCTATATACTTATTTTTCTCAATAAAAATGTTCCAAAAGACGGTATACCGATTTAGCAAGGGTTAGTAGATAGAACATTAGATAAGACACATTTGACTTACATTGTCGCTTATATTTTCTATATTTATGTAAGGTAGGAATATCTTAATAAATGTATAATACGTTAGTCATAGAGGAGATATTCATGGTTAATAGCTACCATGTATCCTTTTAAGAGGAAACCAAAATGTGATAGATAGACGGATATATAGATAGGCCTATGGGTAGATTGATAGGTTTATTCTATACACATAATATATATATATATATATATATATATGACTCACACTGTTGCTTATATTTATATATATATGTTTTTTATACATATTTATATGTATTTTATATATTTATATAAGGTGTGAATAAATAAATATACAATTTGATTAATTGGTAAATAAAAAAACAGTAAGAAAAGAATAAAATAATAATTTGAAATATGCAAACGTATATATATATATATATATATATATATATATATATATATATATATATATATATATATATATATATATATATATATAGGATTAGGGATGTTGGTCTCATACTGTTGCTTATATTCATATATATGTTTTTATACATATTGACATGTATTTTATATATTGATATAAGGTGTGACTAACGTAATAAATAAATATATAATAAGAATATAAATTATTCATATTTAATAATTATCAATGGTCCTTTTTCTCTCTCTCTCTATTTATATATATATATATATATTTATTTATATATTTATATATATATATATATATATATATATATATATTTATATATATATATATATATATAAAGGTTTTACGATATTATATTTAGATATATATGTAATGAAGTATTTTAGTCATATCAGCAAATATTCTTATGCAATTATTTCCAATAGTTGATTAACTTCGCATTGTGCTTACGATTAGTTTTTTGAAAAACGTTAGTTGTCCAAGGCTATCTCTATCTTTCTCTCTTTAATCGTTCACCTAAGCGTCGATATAACATTCACTCTCCATCCATCTACTTTACTTGCTGCTCCATATCTGAACTAGTTTGTTGTTATGTGCGCAATACCTCACACACCATTGTATACATTAGAGTTCCCGGCTTTAAATAAAATACAGTATATGATAGTCAAGGTTTTAGTTTTAGCATTTTTAAATTTTGATTACCGTGACATAGTAGCAATACAGTTATAACAAATAACAAAAGGTTCGATACTGTCTCTCTCCCCTAAAATATTCTGCATACGAGATGAGATGAGGTATAGGTGAGGTAATGATTGGTCTGCTAATTATAAAAAGTTATATATTGAGTTTAGTTACTGAGACAAATCCTATGATTAAAATAGTGTTGAGTCAAATATATATAAATAGAATGGTTTGGAACGAGGTAACCACATTTGATTAAATCTTCTATTGTGATCAGTGTTGTGTTGCCTGATGATGGTGCTGGAAAGTAGGCACCGAAACGTCGCCAGTAAACAAAGATGTGATAGAACCGCATTTCCAATTGAAGTAAAAATGAGTCAACCCGATCAAAGACAAAACAAAATTGGAAATAGTGACAAATCGGATCTTTGTGTAACTGCCCGTGTACAGCTATTACCCGCGTACGCAAAACGCGGCATTGATAAAACGCACTATGTTATATTTTGACAAATTTTGATATATTGTAATGCAAATACTCAGTTATAGTTGGAATTTTTAAGTGTAAAACTCTTAATTAATCTTTGCATGAAATAGATACAGATATCGTTATAAACAAAGTAATTAATAATGTCCTTATTTTGAAAATGAAAATTTGGATTAGGGTATTTTATATTTCTTCTACAAAAATATTGTGTATTTATACACGTATTTTAAGTTTCTAAGCATTTTAAAACATCTATTTGGTTAATATGAAGAACAAACAACAAGAAAATCTTCTTTGCATCAAGTTTGTGAACTTGAGATAAATATCCATCTTTGTTAAAAAATTTTACCACAAGCCGCGCAAGCAATTACCGTTTAATAAGGCAATATGTCGTAAAATTAACTTGATGGCTTGTACTACTCGACCTGAAGTCTGGAATATGAACAAAATTAAAACAAAATTGATAATTTTCATTTTATAACACTTATTTTTTTGTATAATCGAGGAAACTTAACTTCTATGTACGTCTTAGACGATTATCATAATTTGAGTTTTAAAGAACAAGATCACCCTGAAAATAACGCCTCCAAAATTAATCTTGTTATAATGTAGTTTTCGGATACGAGCCAATTATGTGTATTAAATAGGTTAATTAACAGTGTTTTCACTGATGTTGAAAATAGTCGAAGTTTCGTAGCGTTTCTTTGCTAAAGGTTGCGATATTGATATTAACACCTCACCCATTATGTACATACTTTTTTCAGTATAAACGAGGCTTATATAACACTCTAACCACTCAGCCAAACCTGCGGGTCAATGGTTAGAGTAGCAGATTCTGAAACAGACGTGCCCAGGTTCAAGCACTAACCTTGGCAGATTATGGACAGTACGTGATTAGTTCCCAGTGAAGATGTAGCTACACTACAAAACGCTTAGTGTATACTGAAAAATGTATGCAAATAATAAATAGTTTCTATCCATATCGCAAACATGATTAATATAATTGCTCCCAGCGTTCGTACGACCCGTCTTCGTTTTATTACATAAAATTAAATTTGATAGTGTTACTTTGTTAGCAGACAAATATTTTTAAGTTAACATTGATCATGGATTTAAAACTATTGTAATCAGAATCAAGGGATGTCTGAGAAGTTATTCTAATTTTTCTTCCAAACTCATTGATCTATGTGACTTTGACTAGTGAGCACTTTAGTGCGGATAAAAGAAATTTACTTTCAAGCTCTTAAGGTGGGATCTTAGGTGCGAATTCTTATCTGTGTGTTATTATTTCAAAATTATTACGTAAAGCAATATAAAAACAATTATCTTAGTCTTCCTTTGACAACATATGTTTATTTAGTTTTGTAAAACTTCAAAGAACATCAGTGATGAGTTTTTTTTTAATTTTGGCATTTTTTGAAACGTGGTATATAGTTTTTCAAAAAGTGTTTAAAAAAGTTCCAGAAAAACATTCCTTTAAATAAAACTATTTTAAAAAGTAAAATATATAACCAAATTTCATTCATTTTTCCACAGACTTTCTAAAGAATATTTCTTGTCTTTGAAAGGAATTTGAGTGACCTTAGCTTCCATTAGAGCCCCATATAGTTATCACGTAAAAAGCATATAATCAATGGTATAATACAATTTAATGTGTAAAAATATATTTCTTATTCAGATCTGCGGGATAAGTTTATAGGTGAGTTTAACACGTGGTGCCTTAAAAAAGAAAACAATTTGCCAAGTTTAATGAAAAATCTGTTTCGACATTATAGTCAATTATTAAATAACTTTTATATCATTGAGAACCTTACAATAAATGCCTATTTTCTTTACATTTATTCGAATAATTTGTACCATATTTAAATAACTTTTAACCGATGACTTAATAATTTTATTTAAATGGTCCAAAATCACATATATTTATATTTTCTGAGATATAAACACCATAAATCTCTGGTTTTAATATGCGTTTCTTGTAAAACAACCTTAGTTTAATTTTTGAAAACTGACACAATTTGATGTCCATATACAAAATGTTACAAAATTGGCGATTAATATAAAAGTGTTCTTCTAAATACAATAAAGATTAACAAAGTATCGATTTATAACAATAATTGATTGTGCGGGTGGTGGTAACAATTCTTTAAATCAAGTTTGCGAGCTTGAAGTAAACACCAATCCCATTGTATTTAACCAGTCGTCGAACAACATAGCAAAAAACGCCAGCCCCAACGCACTGACGCGTTTCGACCTTCCATAATCATCATCAGAGTACGACGGCAAACTGACTATCGAGGATCAGCCGACATTTACAGTCAAGTTCAATGTATGCGAGACTGCTAGAGGTGAGAGCCGCCTATCTAAATTTGATTTCCATATATATTCAATGCGGTTTGATCCTCGATAGTCAGTTTGCATTTGTACTCTGATGATGATCATGGAAGGTCGAAACGCGTCAGTGCGTTGCCGCTGGCGGTAGTTTTGCTATGTTGTTCGACGACTGGTTAAAAACAATGGGATTGGTGTTTACTTCAAGCTCGCAAACTTGATTTAAAGAAAGTATCGATTTCTTTTGAAAAACAGAAACTTTTGTATTTAAAATATCATAATAGAGAATGCTAGTCCGGCTATATTTTTCTTTAAACTAAGTATGCGAGTTTAAAACAATCATCAAATCATTGCAGTTTACCATGGTGAAACCAACACCAGTGGTAGGGAATAAAGTGCATCGATCTGTAATTTTCGTTTTAGAGGCCGATAGCAAAATTTTTGATGAGGACTATACTACAATGCATATATTGAGCAAAAAAAGTGCATATATGACACTGGCCAAAAGGCAATCGCGTTAAATGCAAAACTTTCTCATGTCTACCTCATTCAAACTAACCATTAATAACTTTTTATAATCATATATTTTGCCGTGAAATTTTAAGTTTTTATTCGAAGCAAGAAAAATGTAAACTTTGTGTTTTGCATATTTTCGAAGGGAGTACGTTTCACCTGATTTATAAATTATAAGATTGGAAAAAATTGAACGTATAATTTCCAATATTTTCGTAGTTTTAACAACATTCATCAACATTAAACATTTTCAATGAAAATCTAGTGGCTGCTTTAAGCCAAACTCGATAAAATAATGATCAGAAAAATAAAATTATTTCAATGAAAATTAAATACACGTGCGTTGATGACAAATACGATTCCGATATAAAACGTGTTTCAATTTATGCCTACATTTATCTGTAAAGACTAAGAAATTTATCATGTTGGAAAAGAAATTTATCCAGTAGACCGGTTTTATCCGTATTGGGAAATCTTCACACATTGTACAGTATCTGTCGCGGACAGGCATATTTGCTACAACCAAAAAGCCGCCCTGGCACACAAAAGAAATTTCTCCAGTAGGCCAGTTTCATCTATATTGCGATTAATTCTATGATTTGCTTGGATAGGGCTAGGTAGTTTGAGCAAATGACACCTTAGCAGATGTGCTTAGATTCAATTTCTTTCTGCGGCCGAATATTGACAGAGGGCGAAGAGTTTGCAAAAAGAACGAATCCGGGGCGATAGAAAATTTTATTTTTTTAAATTAAAGATAACTTTTTTAATAATAATAAATATATTTGTATGATAGGACTTGTTATTATATCAAAATCGCGACCATGATTTAAATTAAATAATTTAATTGTGAGATATAAAACAATTGCATTTAGTAAGAAGCTTTTCCCTATTTAAAATGTTCAGCTGTGGTTACGAACAATTTGGTCAAATGTTGAATTTGACGATTTATCCGAAGTTGTCTAAAGCGACCAGAAACAGCAATATTTATTTAGATTAGTTAGTTAGGAAACATTAGACAAGTCTGACAAATTAGCTTGGTATAAAATAATTTGGAAAATCCGATAGAAACAGCATAAATTGTTTAAGAAATTGTTTAAAGTGCTATTTTTACATAAAAAATAACTTTTATAATCAAAAAATATTATATATATATATATATATATATATATATATATATATATATATATATATATATATATAAAGTTACAATTTCATTAACGAACATACCTAACTGCTGAGCATGGCACATTACTTTCGTTAGTTTCCAAAAGACAATTGTTGGATTGCATTGATGAACAACTTGAATTTTTTGGCAAAGGTTTTGGTTCAAAGTCCAAATTCTCAATATTCTGTTCATTTGGTCCGCCAAATGCATTTGGAATTTGAGCGCTCTCTGTGTTGTGGAGATGCCTTTCTGTCAAATTGTTTAACAATTTCGAAATATTTGCAAATTGAATTATTTAAACTCGAAGAGACTTTGAATTGAAAAAGTCGTTATACAAAATTTAAAGCAAATTAAACAGTCTTCATTCTGTAAAATGTATAAAATATTTTCGAAAATCTTTAGTTAAATAAGGGATAAAAATTGATTTATCTACGTTAATTTTATCATAGATCAGATTTGGTCCTCGGGAAAGAAAAGCGGTTCACTTATGTAAAATAAACGAATATAAATACCTGTATTAACAATTTTTAATTCATAAAAGCTGAGCAAGACTCAGTCGATTGCACTTCTAGGGTAAATATTGCGATTCGCGTTTCAATAGGATTTCCAGACACTGATGCCTCAGCAGTAAAAAAATCAGACTCTATATCATTGTGAATTAAAATCTAATTTGCGGACTTTAAAATTACGCCAATCCTTCCGAATAAACCAGTTGTACAACATGGGAAATTAAATTGTCAGTCTCATGAATTGAAGCATTTTGACCTTCAAGGACCTGAATGAGACATGATGCCAAACTCAAAATAAATGATCACATCGCAGTCTATATATAATTTCTTAAAGTCAGAAATGGCAATGTCACCGCTGGTTATTTTATAAATCTTGTATGCGACTGAAATTATGGCTGCACAATTTCTATGCAGCCACAAATATTACGTTTTAACAGCTGTTACCACAATCATATAATCTGATCAACAATGCAATCAATGATTTTGCAGATGTTTATAAGGTTTACCTACTTGAATAAAGTTGATTTATTAACAATTTTATATAAAGTTATTGAATACTGCACACATATGATGCTTAGGATTGACAAGCTGTTCTGAAGCCATTATTTGCGTCAAATCCCGTACAAGCGCAACTATCCGAATTGTTTACCGCGCAACAAACAGTATTTAACTGTTTACCGCTTGTCTTTATGTGCGCAAATCAATTAAAAGTTGCTCTTTTATGAAATTTAGTTCGTCTGTCGTCGTGTTATAGGATTTATCTTGGATTACCAAAACACTTCAATATGTGGGAATCACGGAGGTTCTACAAACGTTCTTCAAACCAAGTTTGCGAGCTTGATATAAATAAAAAACCAATTGTATTTGACCAATCACACAACGTAGCAAAACCACCAACAGCCACATTGGATGATGTGTTACAACCTTCCATAATCATCATCAGAGCAAGAAGGATAACTGAGTATACGAGGATCAAATAACGGTTCATATAAAAAATATGGAGAGTCAGATAGAAAACTCTCTCAACTAGTAGATTCGCTTGCTTTGTATTTAACTTCTATGTTGTCTTAGGTTTTGCGAACCTAGTAACAAATTAGTTCAGTTGTGACCAGAAAGAAAAACCAAAGGCAGCATGAACGGAAAGTATAATCTCATGCACATTCGTTTCGTGCTTACTGGCGACTCATCAGTAGGAGCCGGTATTACGCCCTTTAACCACTATATATTTGGTAGAAGAATGTGGAATAATAGGACGGTACAATCTCCTAGACGAATGTGTAAACCTGCAATAGTGAAGCTAACATCATCTAAAATCAACGACAATGCGACTTCAATGCTAACTCACACTATATAATATATATACCGAGTCTGTGAAGGATACTAACACTATGGCTATTGTGTTAGTAACTGATACCTTTTTTGAAATCGATGAGTACCGGATACTAAGACTATGGTTTCCGAGTCGGTACATGATACCAACCTGATGGATATAAATTTATGCTAAAGTTCACCCAAATTGAGAATTACAACAATTTCCGAACACCTGTTACTCCAGTTAAACCATACACTCTGGCCTTCATCGATATCAGTTATCACATTTCGCGGTAAGCATGACATCATTCAATTCAATATATTACAGTTAAATACTGTTTGTTGCGAAGAACTAATATATATGCAAGTATGTATTAGGTTTTGCGAACCTAGTAACAAATTAGTTCAGTTGTGATTTTAAAAAAGGTATCAGTTACTAACACAATAGCCATAGTGTTAGTATCCTTTACAGACTCGGTATATGTATTATATAATGTGAGTTAGCATTGAAGTCGCATTGTCGTTGACTTTAGATGATGTTAGCTTCACTATTACAGGTTTACACATTCGTCTAGGAGATTCTACCGTCCTATTATTCCACATTCTTCTACAAATATATAGTGGTTAAGGCGTAATACCGGCTCCTACTGATGAGTCGCCAGTAAGCACGAAACGAATGTGCATGAGATTATCACTTTCCGTTCATGCTGCCTTTGGTTTATCCTTCTGGTCACAACTGAACTAATTTGTTACTAGGTTCGCAAAACCTAATACATACTTGCATACGTTCTTCGCAACAAACAGTATTTAACTGTAATATATTCTATGTTGTCTGATAGGATTAAAGTAATATTACTGAATTCTCTTTCAATGCGCACACTTGATTTTATAAATATTTATCAACACGACCATAATTAAATTAAAGACATTGATTAAAATATGAATGAAGGATGTAAATTGAAATTGTTATAGATTATTTAGTTTAAAGAAAACGATTTTAATGCAAAACGATCAATTGATAATAAAATTCATGTTTTGTAACACTTCATTGCAGTTTAAAGCCTTACGAATTTTAATTATATACCGTATTAATATGCGTCTTGCTGCCAATATTTAAGTAGACAGTTTATGTTTTCCAATTTACTATTCGAATGAAATGGATTGATTTGTATCCTAAAGTTGTAAATTTAATTAGGTGTTCTAGATTTGCATCTATTAGCATATGATATGAAGAAAATTAACTACGACTCGCACCTGTTACTTCACAATGTAAGTAAAAATTTACGGACGAGCATAATTTAAACTATAGTTTTGATTCTAAACTAGTAATTGTTTTTAAGCACATTTGTTCACTTATACCCTTAATACGTTCCCATTTAATGGTAATTCAAATTTGAATAGCACCAGCAAGATGAGTATTTTGTAGAAATGCGGCCAGAGAAAACTTTGTTATTTTATTAAAATATATTAAATTGTAATTTGTTAAATCTAAAACAAAAATTGTGGCAGAGGCTCGAATCTCTTCTTTGGAATCACCGTACATTGTATCTGTACGTTTTACTAGCATTATTCTTTTGGCAGGCAAATGCCTGACATTATATCATATTATGTTAATTAAAAGCAATATACCATTCGTTTATTCGTTTGTTTTGGTTTATTTAATATACAATAAAATGGATGAAATTATCCGAACAAGACTTTTTTTGTTTTGCATCTAGATTATTGATAAAATCAACAAGTTTCTGTGTCCAGAAAATTATCCGTAAAGACTTAACCAAGTACAATAGAGTTCAAAACGACAAATATATAGAATAAAAGACACAGAATTTAGCGTTGAAATGCAAACATTGCCTACAGGAAACTAGCAATAAATCAGCAATAAGGAAATCGTGGCTAAGTAAAATAAATCATTTGAGACTCCTGCGTACGTTAAAACCATACTTATTATTGAAATAGTTATAATTAATTTGGTCTAATCTTTTGCGCATTAAATTAAATTTTACGCAAGTATTCACTTGTGGGCGACTGACATGTATAATAGATTTTATTTAAAATCAGTTACTTAACTGTAATATATGGAATATATGAAATGTAATTTTTGAAACAGCATGTTTCACACTATAAATAAGTCTAAATATCTGTCTGTATGTAATGCAGTTTCTTATATTGAAGTAAAAAAACTATATAAGCATTCACATATTAAATATTATAAATAAGTTTCTGATAAATAGTTCAAGCTGCAAAAAATATTTAATATTCCTAATTCTCTTAAGTATAATATTAATCTAATAGTATACGACTCGTATATATATATATATATATATATATATATATATATATATATATATATATATATAACAGCTTTAATACGGGTCTTCATTGAAATTTTAGATTTTTTCCATATTTTTAAGTAATGGAATATTGATTAGATTTCTTAAATGATTTTACATACAATTTAATAATGAATATCTTTCATAACACTTCCAGATAGCCATAATTCAATTCATTTATCATATGATTAATGGCTTTTTACGCAGCATGGAAGGTAAAAATGTAATTTAAATTTGTGATATTATGCAATTCTTACACTATATGAACAATGCATATAGGAAATTAAAATATCTTTTGTGTTTCTAAACTATTTTACGAAAACCAATTTTATCATTTATGCAGGTTAAGCATACTGTGTGTTGTTAATTTGTTTTATGGTATCATATCAGTTGAATAATTTCGATTAATCAAATACTTGTAACTCTGTTCTACTCCTCACGTTTGATTATCACCAACAGCAAATATAAATATTTATTAATTTTAAGTTTGCGAGCTTAATAAATACACAAATCGCCATGAATATAACCTTTAGTTCAACTTACTGTCACGTATCGCCCTTCCATGATTATCAACAGAGCACGAAAGAAATTTGTCTCACAGAGACATATGAGATAACTTTAAAAGAAATCATGTCACATATGACAACCCGGCGTTTTCAAATTTAATATCGGAATCTAGGTGAAAATTAGATAAGAAATTTGGTGTACTACTAATAAATAATGAGCTTGTTTAATTGCTCTTTTACAGTATCTCAGTTTAGAAACTGAAACTTTTTCTAGTATGCTAAACGATGTAAGTCAGGCGCGCTGGTTAACCACATTTAAACAATGGTTTACAAAAGCGTAGTCGCATTCAAAAAAGCGTTGTTTCATTATACCGTGCTATATAAAAGAAAGTCGTATTCAAAAATAAATTACTAAATTTTTCAAACTAAATCAATATCTTGTTGTGGTGAGAAAGTCTGCTGGTCTCTGCGGCAATGCGCTCGAATATACCATTAACAAATGAGTCCATTATTGTCATCGCCTTGGAGGAAATACCAGTATCCGGATGCACCTGACGTAGCACCTTGTAGATATAGATGGCATAAGATTCGTACCTCCTCCTGCGCTTATTCTTCTTGTTAGTCTTCGGCCGGTTAATCTTAAGAAGGCTGGCAAGATTAAGCGGCCAAAGACTGACAAGAATAAATCAATATCTTTCAGCAATGTGCCGGTATATCTTACCTATTGCTGTTTCGTTATCACTTGCGGTCAACTGGCGATGATACATCGGATGTGTGCCTCTTAACACGAGGGCGCCGTCACCTGTTTTGCCGCTGCATCGTGCTATATTGAATCTTCGCACTCGTGTGCCAATTCGTTGAAACATCTTGAAAAATAACGAGGCTGTGATGAGGCTGTACACAATGCCAAATGGGTACAGAAAAGGAGTCAACAATTCACCAAATCCACGCCTGCACAGCAACGACAAATGAGCAGTTCCCTGGGTAAAAAGCAAATTTGAGATTCAACTCATTTTCCAGAAAGGTATTTGTAAGCCAACATATTTAAGAATTTAACAATTAAAAAAGTTAGAGTCACAGATTGTGTTGATAATTGATTGAAGGGTTCTAACTTGTTCCATCACTCGGAAACAGTGCACAATTAAATTTCTGAAACTGTTCGTGAACCAAACGTTTCCTTTTTTCTTTACAAATTTTCGGGTTTTCATTTCTGGTCTCTTATTCAGGGCTGACGCCATAATCACAGACAAACAACTTTTGGCAAAATGGTTTGTTTTTTTGTGAGTATGATGTCAACCATGAACATGGGCCCGAAATGAAGTCCCAAAAATTTGGAAATTATTCGGAAAATTTTGGTCAAGAAAAATTTCAGAAAAAGACAATTTTGGACGGTTTCCGAGTGAGAACCCATCAATCTAGTGTCAACACAATGTGTGCATCTAAAAATATAAAGGAATAAAGATTTTACTGTCCTATAAGTGTAATATATTATCCATCAAATACAAATTTCTTATTAAAATTCAAGAATGACAGCACCACAAAAGCATGTCATTCTTCTTTATTAAAATTAAACAAGTTTTGGTAAAATAATTAAGTATGGTATTGTTGAACAGTGGTTAGTATGAAAGGTGTGGACGCCATTGGTGTCATGGTACGAATCAGCATCCAGCCAATACAAAGCCAAATTCAGCGTGTACTGGGAAATGTGGGATAATGACATCACAGAAGAGCCGAGAGTGCTAATCAACCAAACTCGAAAGAAAATCGTGGTTCAATCTTTAATCATCGCGTATAAATAATGGTAAGGAATTTCCTGCGAAACGGATTGGAACCGATGTGAAGTGGGTTCAAAGTCATGCATCTCATCACTTACACAAGCTAGACAACCAAATGCATGTACTATTCATTATTATTCAAATGTAAATGCCAATCCACTATAAATAAATCTCATATGTGTCATCTTCGATTAAAAATTCCAGCAAGCTATCTCTAGTGTCTCATTATGAGATAGACACAATGTCACTTTGGAAGTTATATTAAATTGAATTTATTTGTGATTTTGTCGGATAAAATTAAATTTTACATAAGATGCAAATGTAACTCGACCATTAGATCGGTTCCATTCATAGGAATCCTTCGTAATTTACAGCTAGAATTGAATTTAAACCAACAAGCATGGTAATAATATTCATGATACTTCATTTCTGTCTTATCTCAAGTGTATTTGACATTGAATAAAGCCATCGAATCAAATCATTATGTTATTCCTCAGTGGTTGGTTATAGTGTTGGTGTAACCTTGCAATTGCCTGATCAAGCAAATGAAATCTGTAAACTAGAACAGTATTCGATATTACCTGGCAACTTTCCAGAAGCAACGATCAAAATGATGAATTTTATTTAAAAGTTGACAGTTAGTACACAACCTTGAATTTGGCGCAAATAAGATATATTATTTACTTGATTTTGTTTCATGATGGAATAAATTTGTGCTCCGTAACGTTATAATCTGTTATGGATACAAATATTGTGCAGTGATAAATTCAACTCATCAAACAGGCTTTCAGTTCTTATTCATTGAATAGGTTGCCATTAGTAGTCATAAGTCAGTATTGCATGCAATATAAAGTTCGACAGGCAAAACAATAAGATAGCAGAGCACTAAGGTATATAGTTACTTTTCATTTGTTTGTCCAAATGTCTTACTTTTGCTGAAGAGCTGAAAAACGGTTTCATTATCTCGTTTAATTAAACGTTCATTTTAGGCACGTTGCCTGCAAAAAGTAAAGTTAAACAATGCATAGTTGGCCTTAATTTACTAATTTGGAATTAACTGCCGTTAATATATAGAAAAATGTAGTAAAAATATGTAGGGCGAATCGAAGAGTTACATGCAATACGGAAGTGGTGGATTGGAGTGTTCATTTTATGGTCAAAATAAAATACGGGGCATTTCCATGTTCAGTTTGTTGTCCAATAGCTCAAAAGTTGCTTCCCAACCAGAAAGAAAATAGGCTTTATGCTCATGGATCATATGTGCCTTCTTACGTAGTTTGCTAATCCAATTTATAACGCTTAAGCTAAAACATTAACGAAAAACAAGATATTATATATATATATATATATATATATATATATATATATATTTCTAATTAGGAAGAAAAACACATTAATAACAAAGTGGATAATGGCCATTTATTTCGAAAATACTAAAATTCATATTACAATCTTTTTGGTAGAGGAGAAAACTGCTGCTTATACGGTGACAGAAATTTCGAAGCAATATGAGCATTCAACACTGATTTCCGCACCTGAGCTGTTACCAAATGTAGAAAACAAAATTGCACAACAAGGTGAAACGAAAGACTACACTCGGTAAAATAACATTCGTAAACGTAACAGCCAAATATGCGAACAGATGGTTAACTCTCAAGCCATCAATACAACAATGACCAGATCTCAAACATCACTTTTCAATACAGTGATAAGGACCCTTACGTGCAAACAGACAGACAAAAACGCACAAAAACTTACTAACTAGCCAAAAACAAGAAATAGAAATAAAACCGTGTCAGATTTGTTGCCACCCACATAATCAAATGAAAACCTAAGATATAAATAAATGAAAGATTGTAAAGTGAAGTTTAGTATTTTCGAAAAAATGGCCATTATCCACTTTGTTATTAAATATTTTTTTCTTCCTTATTAGAAATATACCTGTAATAGTCGAAGGCAATGGATATATTGGAAGATATATATATATATATATATATATATATATATATAATGTAACTCATAGTAAACTACCCAGATCCTGTAAGCATATTGCGTAAAACCGTGCAATCATCACATAGTTTGACAGACAACGCTGAATAAAATATCATAACTCTTTCAAAATTCAAAATCTATGCTGTACTTTCATAAAAGGAAGTTCAGTGTAACATGCTCCACGGTTAATTTGGAATTAATTAATAATGCAATTTTGGTTTTAGCGTCTTTTAGATAAATATTGGATCAGCATAGATAATTTGTTGTGTCTCCCAGTTTTACTCAAATTTACTCTTTTATTAGAGAAAGTGTACTCTAACTGTTAAACTAAGTTTAAACTATATTGCACGGAATTGAAATATATCTGTTTATCACATACATGGTTATATGCAATTCATGTACAAATTTCATTTTCTTACAATTTATTTGCGAAATAAACATGTTGCAGCTGATAGCTTTTGTTGCTCGTAACTACTTTGCATGTCCTGTCTTAAAAAAATTTCATTTTAACAGTATTGTGGAAAATTAATATTTAATGAAGCTGCTTCAGTGCATAACTTATTTCTCAATTCAAATTAAATTCAAACTAATCTTCTGTAAACCAATTTTTAATTTAACTGAGCACATTGGAAATAAAAGAAAAATTGGGCGTTTATAAATAATTTCTGTTGACAACAAGCGGAATTTTCTATAAAGCACTTACTAATGAATGATCAGTACAAAGGGAATGCGACAAATCTTAACGTGTCGGCAGTGATGAAGTGTATGCAACTTGTGCCTTAAACATCAAATGTTCATTCGAAAAGTTGACATACTCAATGTGTAGCATACGTTAAAAATTGCATTATCCAAAAAGTTCCCTACAAATTAAAAAAAAATTTACATACCCGATGCCTTCTATTAGTAAAACTTTGTAATTAAATTTACAATATATTTTGTTTCATTTTAGATGCTCCAAAATATGAATAACTTATTTAGATAACACACCTATGTGTCAACCTGTCGTTATTAAATGACAAATTGATTGAATATGCAATTTATTTAGTTAAGTAAAATTACTAAACGATTAAATTTGCGAAAGCCTTCACAGCTTTCCCTAGGGAATAGTGTCAGGTTAACGAGCACAATAAAACCTATCCGCGCACAAAATATTTAATGTGTATCAATGTATAATTGAGGCTCTTGCAATTAGAAAATTTTTTAAACATTTCCTTAAATAGCTAGTTGGCTGTATAATGTTGCTTCCGCCACTAATGTAATTCTTTTGTCGTCAAATCGTACTTTATATAAGTGAGTAACATATTTAATGATTTACCGTGTGGATAGTGAGAATTACTGATTAAATATAGATTTTGTTTTACAATAACACAAAATCCCATATCTTATTTGCATAAATGTCCAGTATTGACCAAACTACTTGTAATGTAGCAAACTTTTGCCTACAAAACTCAAGCTGTTACAATTTCAGTGCAAATAACTATGCAATATATTGATATTATATTTCGAAACTTAGAACTACATCTCCAACAAATAGGCGTCTCACATATACTATACTTCAGTTGAGTGTCCTCGGCACATTTTCATGCAATCACATAGGATATCAATATAATATAATATATATATATATATATATATATATATATATATATATATATATATATATATATAATGGAAAGTGTGTGATTGTATCAAGATCGCAACTTGATTTAATAACTCTTATCACCACCCGTGCAACCGATTTATTGGTTTGATTGCCAGAATCGAGTTTTCCGGATGTAGTTCGGATACCTTAACTCAAACCCTTCATAAGTCACCAATTCTTCACAAATCTAAAAAATAGCCTAATAAAGTTAGTGCGATAATTCTTTTATCTATTTAAATTATACATCTGCACGGTAAGACTCAAATGCTAACTGGTGTTTCATTAGACAGGTGTGCGTCACGTGTGTGTGTCCAGTACTTTTATGTAAAACCAATATAGTAAAATAAGAGTGTCTGGCCGAAAAGATCAAATGCACGCTCAATAAACCCATGTCAAGTTAAAAGATACAACTTAAATGAATACGAACCACTCAAGGTATAATTTCATTCAAACCATTCCCGTTATAATAAAAAAGTCACCTATTGGTATATGTGTGTGTGTATTTATAGCCTATAATTATTCAAATAAATATTATGAATGCTTTAAATCAAGTTTGCGAGCTTAAAGTAAACACCGACCCCATTGTATTTAACCAGTCTTCGAACAACATAACAAAACTACCGCCAGCCGCAACGCACTGACGCGTTTCGACCTTCCATGATCATCATCAGAGTACGACGGCAAACTGACTATCGAGCATCAAACCGCATTGAATATATA